>CAOKZL010001918.1:0-264616 GCA_948472985.1 Iguana delicatissima | reverse complement strand
TTATTATAAAATGTTTCATAGATAGTACATGACACCAGAAAAACTTATGAGATTTTACAATACAGGAACAGGGCAGTGTTGGAAATGTCAAAAGGAGGTTGGTACGATGTCTCATATGTGGTGGTCATGTCCCAAAGCAAAGAAATATTGGGAAGAAATACATAATAAGATCTGTACAATATTGAAGGTACAATTTGATAAAACACCAGAAATGTATTTATTGAATATGACACACATGACTGATGTTATTGTTCAAAAGAAATATTGGCGGACAATATTGTACATGATCACAACAGCTCAAATTGAGTTTGCAAGACTATAGAAAGCTCAGCAAATTCCCACAATTGATCAATGGTGGGCAACTTTTATTGAAAACAGAAATGCAGATATAGTCTCGCAGAGGTTAAAGGGGAAATCAGACGAAGAGATTAAGAAAGAATGGCAAATAGTGATGGGTAATTGCTGGGTAATATCAGATGACAATGCTTAATGTAAAATAGTATAGATTGTATAGTAAGAAAATGCAATTTGGAAGGATGGAAATGATGTCATAATATACTGTATCGGATGTATTGCAGGATCTATCATGAAATATTATTATTTGGTAGTGTGGAACATTTAATTTCAACATGTTGATTATATAGAAAAAACTGAAATCTAGTAAGGGGTGGAAGACTAGCAGAAATAATTCAATGATATGTACAATTATATATGTTTATTTTATATGATGGAACTTCAATAAAATTATATATTTGTCCACAACATGCCCTCCACATTAAAGTAATGGGATGTATAGTCTATCGTAAGTAGCAGCTTGCTTGTAATCAAGAAGCCTAGGTACCAGAGACTGTTAGATAAACATTTGCTGGGAATATACTAAGCACTGCCTGGTTCTCACTTCTTCAAGGTCTCTTGGAAAAGGGGGAGGGGAAGCAGAGATTCTAAAGCTCTGGTATTTGCTTTTGAACTGCAGTCTCCTCACTAAAGTCCTGTCCAATGTACCTCACTCAACTCACTCTGCGCCACACGATGGGATGTTACAACCAGTGAAACTAACCTGGTGGAACAACTTTTAGCCAGAGAAGAAGAAGTGGAACTACAAGAAGAAGAGATATCCAGACTGAGAGCTCAACTAGCTGACTGGAGGATATTGATCAGCTGGGACATGCCCAACAGCAAATGCCCACAGCAGCAGCACCCTCGCTGCAGCTCCAGCACCTCCTGGGGGACTGGTGCCTCAAGTGGGGCTGAGACCTTTTGGAGAGATGAAAGCCATGTACGATGGGGAAGGAGCAACTCTCAATTATTTCCTCCAACTATATGGCTGACTACAGGAACAGCTTCATTGACGATGCCACCAGAGTGAGATACCTGAGCCAGCACCTTAAAGGCAAAGTAGTGGAGTGGCTTGCCAGCTTGTTCGACTCCTGAGCTGAGGAAACAGCAGATCTCCAGCTGTTCATGCACTGTCTCAGACAGAGATTTAAAGATCTCTTTATACAAGAGCAAGCCAGACACCAACTCAGGGAAAAGGAACCGCTGGAGAGTACACCTGGAGTTTAGAAAATTAGCGACTAAGGTCCCAAAATGGAAAGATGACATACTTAAGCAGTTCTTTCAGAATGGATTGAACCTCACCATTCTGGATCGGTGCCTTTATCAAGGAAACCCTGCCAGTCTGTTGGGTTGGATGAAGCTAGCTATTGAAGTAGAAAGCCTCTTGGAAAGTGTCCAATTCTCCAGACAAAGACAGGCCCAAGAAAGTGGCCACAGACCCCTGGGAGTCAGAAAATCTACCCTCCTAACCAACAAAGAGTGAAAGAAACAACTGTACAAAGAGAGCTTCTTCATATGTAGGAAGAGAGGCCACATTGCTAGTGATTGCCAAGACCAAAAGAAGGCCATGGAGGAAAAGCCAACGACTTCTTCCACCAAGCCCACATCCCACAGGACCGACACCCCAAAGCTGCAGACCAAATGCCCAGGCTGTGGAACCTCCATAGTGGCAAGGACAGCCCCCAGCTGACCTCAGGCTCTGAGAGCGATGAGTGGGACCTGGACCACTCGGCGAATGTAAGTGCAGTCAAAACTCAACATGTCTATGTTACAGTAGCTTTACAAGGGACAGATGGGTAGTTAAGAAAGTACCAGGCATTGGTTGATTCAGGATGTAACACAAGCTTGCTGAACCCCAGAGTGGCCAAAGAACTTGCTGTGGAGTTTGAACCCCTCAAGAAAGCTGTCAGGTTATCGCAAATGCATGGCAGGAGGCTCCATAAGGGAGAGGACCAAGCCCATCACTAGTCAGGTGGGAGACATCGGGGCCACTTGAAATTCCCAGGACCAAACAAAACTGGATTCCAAGTAGTCTTCTGGTATGATTGGCTAAAAAGACATAATTCCAGAATTAACTGGACCCAAGGAGTCTTAGAACAAACAAAAAGTTCCAAAGGCATGCCAAAACTATCACCAAACGTGGCACTTAAGCTTAGCCCTGAAGAGCTGCAGAAAATCCCACAAGAGTACTGGGACCTGCAGATGGCGTTTGAGGACTGCGAAGCAGATAAACTCCCCCTGCGTAGAGACTTTGACTGTAAATTGAGGCTGATAGAGGATGCCAAAATTCCTAAACCAAAAATTTACCCCATGAACAAATAAGAGCTAGAAGTCCTAAAGAAATTCCTGAACAAAAATGTGCAACGCAGCTTTATTAAGCCTACCTCCACACCAACAGCTAGCCCAATATTTTTCCAGCAACAACATGGCGGAGGAGATCCCAGGCTCATTGTGAATTACAATTTAATAAATCAGGCTGTACTGCCTAATGCTTACCTGATCCTGCTAACGGCAGACATGATGAGCCAATTAGTTAAAGGCAAATAGTTTACCAAGCTGGATCTTAAAAAGGCTTGTTATCTCACTGGTAAACCCTGTCCCGGGGTCTACAATTTTGATATTAAAATATGATCCAATGTGCCAGAGAGGTCACTGGATGGGGATGTAGGCAGCAATGGTCAAAGATCGAAAACCAGGTCAAACCAGGTAAAATCCCCAGTCACGTAGCCCCAGGAGACCTCAAGGTGTGTAAGCCCACAATAAACAAAGGGTCCTTGGCCCCAGGAAGTTGACTTGAGGGGATTAACGTGTCTGCCCCAAGTTGAGCAAATATTCCATCAGGTGAGGACCATTTACATGAAGTCATACCACAAACTAACACAGCTGAAGATCCTGAGACTTTGGCAACACCTTGCAATCCCATCACACAAAGGAAATTACCAGTGTGGAGCTTCGTGCCCACTGCAACACCCATTGTTCTCCCCGGGAAAGAATTAGCCCTCCAGGTACTTTTCCCCCTACAAATAGTACCAGTTTTGAGCAGTTCTTTAGATCACTCCCGGTCATCCCAGCAGACGGTTGCTCCATCTGCTGAGTGATCCCCTCAGCCTTCTCCGTGCTGAGCCCCACTTCCCCCCTGTTTTTCCCAGACCAAGGACTTCAGGACAAAGGTGCAGTATCACCCCAGCTACAGCCCTTCAATATTCCCCTATGCTGTTTCATATCTTTTGCTTCTTAATAGGTCTTGAGTGAGTGTATGAGTGAGTGTGTTGCTGTGTGAGACTTTCATTCAATAAAATAATTTACTGGACATTTTTTTTTGGTTTTTGGCTTGGCCTGACACCGTAAAACTAGGTAAAAGACCCTGCTAGGTTACCCTGCCTTCCGTATTGCTATTGCTTGTGTTCTGTTATGTTCCATTCCCCATCACATGGAGCACACTGAGGTGTCCCCAAGGGACCCCAGAAATCAGGGTAACAGGCTTTCCACTGAATAAGAATGGACCCTGACAGTGAATGGCTAACCACCTTCTTGACCCCCCTGGGGAATTACCAATGGACAGTCCTTCCTTTTGGACTACAAGCAGGACCTGCAGTTTTCCAGATGTTTCTTAACTCTATCTTGCAAGAATTCCTGTACAACGGTGTAGTTGTCTATCTTGATGACATTTTGATCTACACTGATACACTACCTCAGCACACAGAACTTGTTTGCATTGTATTACAAAGACAATGGCCTTGTTGTGAAACTCTCAAAATGTGAATTTCACACTCATACTTTTGACTAGCTCGGATATCAGGTTTGCAACAATACCCTGAACATGGACCCATCCAAGATTGAGGCAATTTTGAATTGGCCAGCCCCGAGAACAAGAAAACATCTACAGCAATTCCTTGGTTTTCCTAATTTCTACCGCAGTTTCATCGAAGGCTTCCCTGTGATTGCCCTTCCTCTGACTGATCTTTTAAAGAAATCTTCTAATTCCAATGAAAAACTCCCAAAAAAGATTACATGGACGAAATACTGCCAAGCTGCCTTCGACGCACTCAAATGCAAATTCACCTCGGAACCACTTCTACTGTTCCCCAACACCGAGGAAGAATTTATAATACAAACCGATGCCTCTGACTTCACAATGGGAGTGGTACTCCTCCAGTGCAATGATGACGGACATCTGAAACCTTGCACTTTCATCTCCAAAAAGTTCTCCGAATCCCAACGTAACTGGGCAATATGGGAAAAAGAAGCCATGGCCATCCACTTTGCTTTCACAACTTGGTGACATTTCTTGGAGGGTGCAAAATCACCCTTCCAAGTTTGGACCAATCACCGCAACTTAGAGACTTCAAAAACTGCCAGAAAATTAATCCCTAAGCATGCTGGGCTGAATTTTTTCAATACTTTAAAATTGTTTTCAAACCAGGAAAAACAAATACATTGGCTGACCCTATATCCAGACTCCCTTGCTACAAATCACCCAGCCATCCCTCACTCCACTAAGGAGCAGACTCTGTTCACCCCTGACACCCTGGGACTACAAATCACTACGTGCATGCAAGAATGCGCCCGCTACTCAATCTCTTCTATGCTTGATTCTGCCTTCCAACTAGCCATGAAACCTCTTTAGATCACTCCCGGTCATCCCAGCAGACGGTTGCTCCATCTGCTGAGTGATCCCTCTGATGACTCTGATGACTGGCTAAAAAGCCACCCTTCTGCAGTTGTCTGGACGAATGGCTTGGCTTTTATTGGTTCCAAATTATATGTACCTTCGAACTGCAGAGCAGAAATATTGAAATGATATCATGACTCCAAACCTACTGGACACTTCGGTTTTCTTAAGACACTCCATGTCATCAGAAAACTATTCCATTGACCAGGTCTAACCAAATACATACAAGACTACATTAAAAGCTGTACTGTATGCAACACCTGTAAACCTCCTACTTCTAAACCACGTGGGCTTCTCCAGCCCCTATTTGCACCCTCAACCCCTTGGGACATTATTTCTTGGGACTTTATACTGGGTCTCCCCAATAGTTGGGCCTGCCATGTTATATGGGTTCTGACAGACAACTTCTCAAAGCAATCTCACTTCATTCTTCTCAAAAAAGTCCCCACTGCAGAGAAATTTGCCAACCCTTTTATCACTAACATCTGGAGACTCCATGGCCTGCCATCCACTATCATCTCTGATAGAGAATTTGTATTCACTTCTTAGTTCTGGACTGCACTGCTTAAGTCCAATGGGATTGTTCAGAAACTCAGCAGCAGCCATCATCCACAGACGAATGGGCAGACTGAACACATCAATCAAACTCTGGGACAATAGGTTTTCTGCTTTATTAATTCCAACCAAAATAACTGGGTGCCTCTCTTACCCTTTGCTGAATTTCCCTACTGTTATTGTGGTTTATAGTCTGAATCCAAGGCTTATTATTTAATATCAAGAGATTGGCCATTCCCAACTGCTCCCCTCCATGTGCTTGCGAGGCCCCGGACAAGCGCACACGGACACGGCCGAACGAGCTGAAATATACCAGACCATTCAGGCAGCCCAGTAATTTTCCGGCAAGCAGCTTTAGGAGACCTCCAGGCAGGTACACTTTAAAACTACATTAAGTATGCACGAAGCATGCAAAAGATTCTCTGCCCTGAACAGGCAGCTTGACGAGATTAGCACTTCTGAATAGCCAACTGTCAAGCACTCCCCATTTGCGTACTGTCTGCGCTATTGACAGCGCTGTCAGAATCCACTCATTCTAAATTTGACCTTTCTTTTTTTTATATACTTTATTTTTACATATACAGATATATAATAAAACCATAACATACACATTATTCTATCAAACGTATATTACAAATATCATTTTTATATCTATTTACATTCCCATGGAAATGTATTTTAAGTAATTTATACTACTTTACTATCATTATTATCCAGATATCTTCAAACATTTCCTGACTTCCATGTCTACTCAATTGGAATTAATTACTGACTAAAATATCTTCTTGAAGCTCCCTAAATACCTAAAACAAATATCCAAAAAGTTAAACTTAATAGTCTCAATTTCTAACAACGTTTTGACTTCACCTTTCTATCTAGTCTTCTCTCCTTTATACATTTACCATATATACGACTTCATGCAGTACCCATTACTTCCTCTATTCTTTAACTAGCTTCAGTCTAATTGAATAACATTTTTATACTAATTCCTTCATGCCCAATACCCTTTTTCCAACATGTATTGTTCCACTTGTTGCCACCCGTTTCCCATTGTACCAGTTATACCACTCACTTTTCCTTTTAAATATAATGAGAAAGTATCAAATTGCGTTAACTCAGCTACTTTCTGGGCCCAATTTGATATTTCAGGGACATTCTCTAATTTCCATGTTCTAGCAAACACAAGTCTTGCAGCCGTCACTAAATAAAGTATAATTCTCTTATATTTTGATTGAAAATTCTTATTAAACATAAATGTCATGTTTAACATATACAATTCGGGCATCATAGGAAAAGTGATATTAAAAATTTCCTTTATCGCCTCGTGTATTTTAACCCAGTACTTTTTAGTCTTGGAACACGTCCACCAGGCATGGAAAAACGTACCAGTGTTCTCTTTACACTTCCAGCATTTGCTATTTCCAGTATTGTATATTTTACATATCCTTTCTGGCGTTAAATAGCACCGATACATCATCTTTATAAAGTTTTCTTTTAAATCTTGAGAGCTAGTAAATTTCAATGTATCCTTCCACGCTAATTCCCAGTTTTCTAAAGAAATTTCATGCTGAAAATTTTTAGCCCATGTAATCATAACATCTTTTACTTTTTCATCTTCCATATTTCTGGCCAAAAAATATTTATAAAAAAGCGAGATCTTCTGTCTGGTTTTCAAAAATATAATGGACTCTAAATCATTATAAGATTTTTGAGCAGAAATTCCTGTTTCTTGCAAGTCTTTTAAAAATCTCTCTTTTAATTGCAAGTATGGAAACCAATTTAATTTGTACCCCGCTTCTTCCACCTTTTGACCTTTCAGAGGCTTTGTCTCCAACCTGAAACCCATTGTTTTCCCCAGGAGCGGACTACCCTACAGGCACGTTTTCCCCTATAAGAACCCCTGATTTTGAGCGCTTCTTCAGATCGCTCCTGGCTTCCATCCCGCCTTGCTGCTCCTCCGCTTGCCGAGCCTTCCCCTCAGCTTCCACGTACTGAGAATCTCTGCTCCAACAGACTATCTTCTGGCTACCCGGGCTACAGGATCAGGTGTAGTATTTCCCCTGAAAAATCCCTCTTAAAATCCTCTATGAGTTTCCTTCCTTTACTTAGGTCTATGTGAGTGAGTATGTAAGTGCGCAGTGACTGTCATTTAAACAAAGAAAACAATTTTAATTTACTTCTGCTTGGTTTGTGACTCAGCCTGACCCCGTAAATATTGGGTTCAAAATCTCGCTACATTACCCTGTCTCTTGCATTGCTATAGCTTGTGCTCTAGCTAATTCCCATTCCCCATTATTGTGAGCTCACTGAGGTGTCCCCCGTGGGACCCTCCAGAAATCAGGGTAACAGAGTGATGGAGTAACACGGGCAACCCCTGTACCCCTAATTTGAGTGGGAGTCACAAACCTGCTCAAGTCAGGCTGGTACAGACGTAGGGAACGGCCGGATCTGAGTCTTAAAGTGATAGGAATACGTGTGAGTGAAATCTGTGTGTCTGAGCTCCAGGAGCTATTCTATCTGAGTTGGAAATCTGTTCCCCCTTTTCTCTCTTGGTTTGTGTGTGGGAGCTGCCCTGGCTTGGTCACTAGCTTTCAGGCAATGAATCAAATCTAATAGCAAAGGTTATGCACAAACTATCCTGGGAATCACCTCCCTAACTTGGGGACTATTGTGGGCTAGGATTGTGACGCTGTAGGATTATTTCCAGTCTCTTAGTGGACTTCCACCTTTGCAAAACTGGAAATTTCCTCCCAGTGTTTTACTAGGATTCTTGCCAGCCTTCCAAAGCTGACTTCCATGCATGGAACGACTGGCAATCTCCCCAGCTCTCTCAAGTATGCTGCCACCACCCCCCTGAATTAAGACTTACTTAGACAGAACAGGAGGGACTCTGCCTAATCTCTAAGCATAAGGAACTTCCACCTCCCCCTTCCCCTAAGTGAGAGGTCCTATGTAGCGTGTGCCAACCCTGGCGTGGAAATGGAGAGAAACGGAGGTTTATAAAAGTGTTTTAATCAAGGCATGCAAATAAACAATATCACACTTGGGAGACCCCCTCTCCCAGGTACACTCAGTTACAAGAATTTACAAAACAGATAAAACAGCACAGATACATTCTTAAGATCAGCCAATTCCCAAAATAACAACATTAGCCCTAACGCGACTAACTACTTATTTCTAGTTACTCACAATTAGGTTATAGGCGTAGATGGTCTAAAGGAGGAGAGAGGGGGGGTCCAGGAGACAGGGCATGCTGCCAGCTCCACTGGCCCCGCTCTCTCTCTCTCTCTGTGTCTCTCTGTGTCTCTCTCTGTGTGTGTCTCTCAGAAGTTTTATTTTCCTCCTTGGAAGGATCTGGAAGCATCTCCAAGATGCCCACCTCTTTTCCTTTTGGTTGGTCAATTCTCACCTTGTGACCTGTGATGCTGACCCTTTCCTTTTGATTGGTCAACTCTCACCCTGTGACCCTTGATGTAATCCTAACATCTCATTAACCCTTGGTTTACCTGAAGAGGGAAGTATCTCCCTTTGATAAGCCTAGATAATGGGAAGCCCCATTATCACACGCCCCCCAAATCTGAGACGGTCTGGGAACAGCTGAAGGCTGGAACCACACCAGTTGGGATTTCATCCTGGGACCTAAGAAAAGAAAAGTCAAAGAATAAATGCAAACACACACAACAGTACAGTTTAGCCATATTGTCAGTGTGGACATGTAACTCAGCCCTCTTAACCTCCCTCCAGTCCTCTGCGTGACAAGGAATCTGGAACCACATTAGAACTTCCAGCCACGTGCTGAATGTCGAAGTCAAAGTCTTGTAGGGACAGGCTCCATCGCAGTAACTTCTTGTTAGTTCCCAGGACTGTATGTAGCCATCGGAGGGCAGCATGATCAGTCTGGAGGGTGAAGTGACATCCCCAGACGTATGGTCTCAGCTTCTCTAACGCATATACAATAGCATAGCATTCCTTCTCTGGTATGGACCAATTGGACTCCCTTGCAGAAAGCTTCTTGCTGAGGAACAAGATGGGATGCAAGGTGCCATCCGGACCCTCTTGTAGTAAGACTGCTCCAATGCCTCTGTCAGAAGCATCTGTAGCCACTACAAATGGCTTGTCAAAGTCTGGTGCCCGGAGCACAGGATCTGCCATCAAGGCCTGTTTCAAGGCTGCAAAGGCTTCTTGACACTCTGCTGTCCATTTCACTACTTTAGGCTTCTTGGAACCTGTCAGGTCTGTTAGAGGTGCTGCCATTTGGCTATAGTTGGGCACGAGCCTCCGGTAGTACCCAGCCAGGCCAAGGAAGGACTGCACCTGCTTCCTGGAAGGAGGAATTGGCCAGCTATTAATAGCTTCCACTTTGACTTGCAGTGGAGTGATAGTCCCCTGTCCCACTTCATGGCCAAGGTAGGTCACTCTGTCCAGTGCAAACTGGCACTTCTTTGCTTTGACTGTCAGTCTGGCATCACTAATGCGTTGGAAGACAATCTCCAAGTGTTTCAAGTGGTCTTCCCAGGAGTCTGAGCAGATTGCAATGTCATCTAAATAAGCAACAGCAAAGTCCCCGCACCCTCTTAGCAAACAGTCCACCAGCCTCTGGAAAGTTGCAGGTGCGTTCCGTAGCCCAAAGGGAAGGACATTGAACTCAAACAGGCCCATGTGAGTGATGAATGCTGTTCGATGCTTAGATTCTTCTGCTAGGACGATTTGCCAATAGCCCTTAGTCAAATTGAGGCTGGATAGGTACTTAGTATGCCCCAATTTCTCCAACAGTTCATCTACTCTGGGCATTGGATAATGTTCAGGGCGTGTCACTGAGTTCAGTTTTCTATAATGCACACAAAAACGAATGTCCGTCCCCCGCTTTTTGGGCACTAGGACAACTGGGGATGCCCATGGACTGCGTGATGGGCGAATGATCCCCATGTCCAACATCTCTTTCACCTCCCTCTCTATCGCCTCTTTCCCTTTTGGTGACACCCGTCGTGGCTATTCTGCTGATGGCCTGCTGTCATCTGCGGCTACCACATGTTGAGGATCTGTGGTGCGACCTGGGACAGGTGAAAACAGGGTGGTGAACTTACCCGTCAAGTGAAAGAACTGCTTGCGTTGTTTCGCATTGAGTCTCGGGGAGGGTTTCACATCTTCCAAGCCACCACCCTCCCGATCATAGAAAGCACCTTCAGGCCACTCTTCCTCCTCCTCATCTTCCTGGACTGAAAGCGTGAGAAGGTGACTGGGCCTCTCATAGAAGAGTTTCAGTGAATTCACATGATACACTTTTGGCTTAACCCTAGAGTCTGGAAACTGTATGAGATAGTTCACTGTCCCAATGCGTTCTTGCACTGTGGCAGGACCTTCCCAAGAAGTTTCCATCTTGTTAGACTGGAGAGCCTTCAGAACCATCACTTGGTCTCCTTTCTCAAAGCAACGTTCTCTGGCATACTGATCATACCAGGTCTTCTGCTTCTCTTGTGCCTGTTGCAGATTCTCATGAGCATCTGCCCATGCTTCCCTGAGAGTATTCTGCAAGTTAGTCACAAAATCAACCACATTAGTCTCTGAAGAAGGGATAGCTCCCTCCCACTGACTTTGAACCAGCTGCAATGGCCCTTTCACATCATGGCCATAGACCAGCTCAAAGGGTGAATAACCCAGGCTTGGGTGTGGAACAGATCTGTAAGCAAACAAGAACTGCTGTAGCGCCAAGTCCCAGTCATTGGAATGTTCATTCACAAACTTACGGATCATGGCCCCTAAAGTTGCATTAAAACGTTCCACCAACCCATTAGTTTGGTGATGGTAAGGCACTGATGTCAGATGGCGTACTCCATGTACCTCTAAAAGGCTCTGCATGACTTTGGAGTTGAAATTGGAAGCTGCATCTGTTAAAATCTCTGCAGGCCAACCTAATCTAGCAAAGATGTCTGTCAGAGCTTGGGCTACTGCTTTAGCTGAGATCCCACCCAGTGGAATGGCTTCTGGCCAACGAGTGCAGAAGTCCACAAAGGTGAGCACATATCGCTTTCCCCTAGCAGTCTTCCTAGGGAAAGGTCCCATGATGTCCACAGCCACTCTTTGGAATGGAACATCAATAATAGGAAGTGGTTGGAGAGGGGCCTTGGCTTGATCCTGGGATTTCCCTACTCTCTGGCAAACTTCACAGGATTGGACATAATCAGTCACATCCTTGCCCATCCCCTCCCAGTAGAAGGACTTTCCCAATCTGTCCTTGGTTCGGTTCACCCCAGCATGTCCGCTAGGATGATCATGAGCCAGACTCAAGAGTTTGCCTCTATACTTAGAAGGCACCAGCAACTGTCTCTGAGTGCATACGCCCCCCTTGTTACCTCTCGGGCTAGACTCACGATATAATAGGCCCTCAACGATTACAAATCTGGGCCCCTTCATCGCTGGAGGAGACTTCACCTCTTCCTTCGCTCTGGTCCAAGCAGCTTGAAGGCTCTGGTCTGCTTCCTGGTTTTTCTGGAACTGTTGTCGCTGAACAGGAACCAGCTGTTGCACCTGGAGTGGCAGACTCGCCTCAGATTCTCATTGCATTGCAGCTTCTCCAGGTTCTGCTCCCTTGGCTGGAGTGTTCTCTGGAGTTTCCACTGCTGTTGAATCCTTTGCTGGCTTTGGAGTCAGCGTTGTTGGATTCTCCTCCTCTGCACCAGCCTTGTGCATTTCAGACAAATTGTCCAGCACCTGACTCTGCTCGGTGCCACTGGAGACTCTTCCCCCCCCCTGGGCAGCGCTGAGTCAGGAGTGACCACAGGGACCAACTTGAGACCATGCTGACTAGCCTCTTGACATGGAGAAGCTCTTCCGGGGACTTCCGCCAGCATCTGCTCCGACATCCGCGGTATCAGCAAGGATGGTCCCGACCTCTGGGCCTACGATGCTGTGGTGGGAGTCTGCCCAGGTTCCGCCACCCCCAGACAGGACTCCTTCTGGTGTAGCAGGAGACAGTGACTGCAGTTAAGTTCAGGCTGGTCCTCAAGTTGCACTGAAGACTACCTCTGCTCAGGCTGCTTGCCGTCTTTGCACGCTGTCCGGACTCTTTCTGGGCTGCCCAGCATGGAAGACGGATCATCACCCAACAGAGCAGGACATTCGTAGTCATCATAAACAGCAAAGTCCAAACTCCTTCCCAGCCTTTGTACTGAACAGGAACGCGTGCTGTTGACAGTTGAGCCGGAGGAGCTCTAAAGCCTCTGATGGTGATCTTGATGTGGTCATCAACAAGACCAGGATCCAGATATGAACAATGAATAGCAGAAACTTGTGCTCCAGTGTCTCTGTAAAAACAATTCCTGCCTCCTACCCACAGTGTGTGCCTTCTGTGAGTAGGGATCATGTCCGGATCAGGAGCAACTGAATGATCAGCAGGAGTGTCCCTGGAAGCCGAAGCAACCACTAACTGGGCCAACGTAGGCTTCTGCTTACAGTTAGCTTTAATATGTCCCAGCTCTCCACAGAGAAAGCATTTAGGGCTAGCCTTTTTCCTGGCTCCCCTGAGCACCTGCCACAGACTGCTGCCCAGAGCGAGGCTGTGGCGGTGTGGTAGAGCTGTGCAGCTGAGGCTTCGAGGTAGTGTCATTTAGTGATGACCTTGGGGTAGAAGTGTTGTGCTTCTGGAGATCTTTGCACGCTTGTTGGTATTTCTGCTTGTCTGTAGGAGGCATTACCACAGTAGGCTGGAATGCCTCTTCACCTCTGGAGGCAACGAAGCAATCTGCTGCCTTGGCGGCCTCCTCAAGCGTCTTTGGCTCGCATTGCAACACGAAGGATGCAGTCTGTGGAGGTATGTGCTCCAAGAATTGCTCCAATAGAAAATGAAATAAGACCTCGTCCTTAGTGGATGCTTTAGCTGCTTGCATCCAAGAGTCCAGTGCCCGCTCAAATGAACAAGCCATTTCGTTGAAGTCTCACCCGGTTTTTTCCTAATGGCACAAAATCAGGATCTAGATTTATCTGGTGTGAGTCCAGGCCTCTTCCGGGCTAGGGCCACAACTTGGGGAAAAATTTCGGTCCGCAGCTGGCAAGTCGCTTGCCACTTTCAGTAACGTCCCTGAGAGATTAAGCCGAAGTTCACTCAAAACTCCTAGGGATCCCAAAATCATCTGCTGCACGTTTGAATGAGATGAGAAAAGCCTCAAAATCATCTGAAATCTCTGTAAGTTGGAGCTGTCGATGCGGTTAAGAGCAGGTTGCGGCTCTGGGTTCCCCTGAGCAGCTGTCTGGTTTGCAGTGGAAGCTTGCATCATGTCCATCGATTTATTGAGGAATCTTGCAATTTGCTCAGGGGGCAACTTGTCATGTAGGAGCCTTATTGATTCATGCAGGAGCTTTATTGATTCCCAGAAAGCAGCAGGAGAATCCATATGGTCGCCAAGGGCTGTTACTAGCATAGCAGCCCCTTGCTGAGCTAGATTACTACCACTAGGGGTAGCTGGTTGAGCAGATGAGCTATCTTCTGTAGCATCCTGCTGTGTGACATTGGTACCACTAGGGGTCGTCACAGGATCCATAGTGTATTCCAGGATTTTTCCGGGTCTTAAGTTCATAAGCTCCCTGACTACCTCTGTGCACCGAAAACTACAACACAGAAAAGGTCTGATTGGCTGATCAAAGAATATACAGTGCTAGAAGCCCCAAAAGCCACAGAAAAGAGGGAGAAATCCTAAAACCAAGAAAAGTAGAAAAAAAATCCCAAAGCCTTCTCTCCTTTCCCTGCTCTTCGCCCCCCTCCTCCCTCCTGAGGGAAACAAAAGCCAATTCTGCCTGAGTTAAGTACCTGCAATTAGTATGCAGATTTTTTCAGCTCCACTGCTGCAGGGGACTAAAAAAAATGGCTCTGACTCAGACCCAATGCCAGAGTTTAGCAGCTTTAAAAATCCAAAAAAAAAAATTCTTTCCCCAACAGAAGCTTTGAATGACAGAGCCAGCAGCTCTTCACTGAAAGCTTTTTTTAAAAAAACCAGAAAATCACTCCTTTCCTAAAGAGCGTTTCTGTTTGACGATAAGAAGCAACTCCTCACCAGAAAAAGTCCCTCCCTCCTCCTGCTTGAAGGAGTGGAAGGGAAAATAGGCAGAGATCCCACTCTCAATGAACAAGTAGGCGACTCCACCCCCCCAGCCTCCAACTCCCCCTCCCTTTTCAAGCCTCAGAGAGGACCCGAAGGAGAGGGAAAAAAAACAACGTCCCTTTTAAACCACAGGCTGTTTAAGAAGGCTCCCTCGCTCACACATCCACCTCCCCTTCTCCTGAGCTTAATTTCTCGCCACAGACACAGGGGAGCGAAGACAAAGCCTTAACTCTGCACCCTAAAAACCCCACTCTCCGTGCGAAAACCGCTGCCACCATGTGACACTGTAGGTTTATTTCCAGTCTCTTAGTGGACTTCCACCTTTGCAAAACTGGAAATTTCCTCCCAGTGTTTTACTAGGGTTCTTGCCAGCCTTCCAAAGCTGACTTCCACGCATGGAACGACTGGCAATCTCCCCAACTCTCTCAAGTATGCTGCCACCACCCCCCTGAATTAAGAATTACTTAGACAGAACAGGAGGGACTCTGCCTAATCTCTAAGCATAAGGAACTTCCACCTCCCCCTTCCCCTAAGTGAGAGGTCCTATGTAGCGTGTGCCAACCCTGGCGTGGAAATGGAGAGAAACGGAGGTTTATAAAAGTGTTTTAATCAAGGCATGCAAATAAACAATATCACACTTGGGAGACCCCCTCTCCCAGGTACACTTAGTTACAAGAATTTACAAAACAGATATAACAGCACAGATACATTCTTAAGATCAGCCAATTCCCAAAATAACAACATTAGCCCTAACGCGACTAACTACTTATTTCTAGTTACTCACAATTAGGTTATAGGCGTAGATGGTCTAAAGGAGGAGAGAGGGGGTCCAGGAGACAGGGCATGCTGCCAGCTCCACTGGCCCCGCTCTCCTCTCTCTCTCTGTGTCTCTCTGTGTCTCTCTCTGTGTGTGTCTCTCAGAAGTTTTATTTTCCTCCTTGGAAGGATCTGGAAGCATCTCCAAGATGCCCACCTCTTTTCCTTTTGGTTGGTCAATTCTCACCTTGTGACCTGTGATGCTGACCTTTCCCTTTTGATTGGTCAACTCTCACCCTGTGACCCTTGATGTAATCCTAACATCTCATTAACCCTTGGTTTACCTGAAGAGGGAAGTTTTCTCCCTTTGATAAGCCTAGATAATGGGAAGCCCCATTATCACAAGGATACAAAGTGCTAGGACATTAGGTACAGTCCATACATGTAACATACACGGCAAGGCACACAGCACTTAGGAAAGAAATTTGCCCCCAAAGGTAGCACGGGGTGCATCCCATTCAGAGAGTGTAGAACACAGGTGCGTCCCATCAGAATTAGAACTTGGGTGCATCTTGATTTGTAGAAACTAGGTGCTGGTGGTGATAAGTCCCGACCTAAGCAAGGGTTTTAAGAGAAGTTTTCCTGAGGTAAAGGAAATGCGCCCTCACCCAAAAAACTATTAGGGATGGTTCAGTTACGTTCCTTTCCCTTTTACCCTGCTGCTTGACCAGGCAGCACTGTAAGTTCCTGAGAGGTTGTTTTCCCCCTTCATTGTCAGGCAGAGTCCTAGTGAAGGTTTCCCCAGAATCTAGGTGATTCTCCCTGCCCCTGAACTGTGTCCTTGTCCTTTTGCCCTAAGCTGTCGAGGTGGAAGCCTGGGCTTAGACAGGCAAAAGCGACATTTCCATGCAGGCTGAAGATAGATTCCCAACCCTCTTCCCTGGTTAAGTTACGCTGAGTTTGTTTCCCTAGAATCCCTCCAGGGATCTCGGTGATCCTTCCAGTCCCTCCACGTCCTGGTCCCACTTGAAAGTTAGTATAGTAGAGAATAGAGAAATGGAACTGAAGGACCTCGTGTTAGAGAAGGAGGTCAAGGGAAAGTTAGAACAATGGGTTCTGAGCAAAGGAAAATGCCCCTGGAAGGAGACAAGCTTCCAGAAGGCAGATCCCTTTGCTACCCTAAGAGAAGTGTATGCTCAAGCTCACAAGTCCAGGAAGCCGTTCAGGCCATCCAAAGATGTGTTGGCTGCATGGGGACTTCTGCTTATGGCTAGAGATACGTCCCACACCCTGGTTGAGACCAGAGCCAAACTTGCAGAATCTGATAAGAAAATTGCCCAGCTTCACGCTGAGATGGAGGCTCTGCGCACGGACAAAGTAACGTTCGCATCCGTAGCGCAGGCCACTTCCCAGAAGCTCAATAATGCCACCCTTCAGGCTCAGACTTGGGACGAAAGGGCTAACTCATCAGAGGCAGAGTTAGCCCACGCATGGTCTGCTGCCAAGTTCATAGTTGGCCAGGTTAAGGAACAGCAGGAGGCTGTCAGCCACGCAGCTTGCCTTAAGCGAATTGAGGCTTTGGAGAACCAGCTCCAACTCACAGGGCATTAATTTCGGCCGTCTGCCTGGAGATTCTCCCCTCATTTCCCCCTGATGCCCCTGGGGAGCCGCTGCCAGAAGATGCCCTGGCCACACTCCCCCACAACCCAGACTGGAGCAACCACAGGGTCCCAGTCCACCCAGTAGAAACCAGGTCGATGACCAAAAGGATTGCCCCTTCAGGGGAGGGAGAATCTGAAAGAGTAGAAGTGTGGGAGATTCAAGAGATTGAGACCTGAGTCCCCTGGAGAGCCGCCAAAGCCATTGCGGACCAACTTGGTCCTTTGAATAAGTCAACCGGGATCATGTGGCTTAATGCTGTGATCCATGCACATCCCACTGCTAACGAAAGGATTTGACTCAGCTGGCCAGGTTGTGTATGTCCCCATCTGAGCTCCCCACTTTAGAGTCTGCCATGGCTGCCCGAGGTTTAGTGAGACTCTAGGCCCACGACTGGATGAGGGAGGTCATCAGAATCTTGTGGCCAGGTCAGAGGCCAAGTGTTCTATATGTTATGGAGCAACAAGGTCCCAGGGAGAACCCTGAAACTTACATGGCCAGGAAACAGCTCCTGGCCATACTTGCAGAAGAGGTCACCTTGGCTCCAGGAGAGTACAATTTTAATCATGTGGAGTTCAAGACTCTTCTTTATGGAGGTCTGAACCATGAGACAAAGACGGCCCTAGGATTGGTGGACCCTGAGACTACAGATTGGGAGGAATTTGGTAACAACCTCTGGCAGGTCGCTGACCTGCTCCACGAGGCTGGATCCCTGAAACCCCCTCCCAAGTCTCACAGGAAAGAAACTGGAAGTTGGGAGCCCATACAAGAGGTGATCTACTCTAACTATGGCCCCCACTCCCAGCACAGGAAGATAGCCCCAAATTCTGTCCCAAAGGGGAAATGGAATTCACGTCCCCCTCCCAGACAGGATCACCGACCTAGGCAGGAGCATTGGCAGGCTAGGGATTCCCGCAGTCAGCCCAGCAGGGCAGGGAATTCCGCTCCTCCACCTCAAGCTCCAAAACCTGCCCCGGACAGCAACGCTCCCAAGGAGATGTCCGGTGGCTGTGATCCCGCTCGTCTGATCGAGTAAAGATCTGGGGAATTTTGAGGAGGCTCGGACTGGACATGAGCCAGTTCGACAGAAGGCCCATGGCAGAACTCCTAGAGGCTCTAGAAAAACACTTCCAAGCAGGAAGTAAACAACCAGTAAGTGCCATAACTAACGGTCCCCCTCCGGCTGGATACTATCCCACCCTGGAGATGTCTGAATAGGAGTGTCCCCAGTCCAAGAAGCTTCCTCGCAATGTCGTGGCTTGGCTGAAGCCAGACAAGTGGGTGAAGATTCTGGGTGAAGACAGGCATAGGGACCGAGAGGGATAAAACTCCTGCCACCCTTCTTGTTGACTCTGGTGCAGCGCTGAACGTGCTACACTCTAAACTGGTTAGACACGGTGAGCCTACCCCCGAGAATGTCCATTTGACTGGGTACGGTGGGGGGGACACCAAACCAAAGTATGGACGAACATCCCCATGTCCATAAACACGTTCCATTTTAAACTGTGGGCTTGTGAAAACCAGGGGAGGACGAGGGCCTTCTGGGCATCGGATTCCTCCAGGGAAATAAGCTCACAGTGGATTATGCGAACGGGTTTTTGTGGCAGTTACATAAGGGACCCCTTGAGATCTCCACAGTACACCGATGCGCTGCTATTAAGGCCCCTGTCCCTGTGCACTGCGTTGCGAGTACATGGGTACAAGCTTTCCCTGAGGTTTGGATTAAAGACAAAATTGAGTGTGGCAAGGTGAAGGGTGCTTGCATGTTAATTGAAGGCAAGGATCCCCCGCCACAGAAGCAATACAAGTATCCTGCAGAGGCAGAGGAAGGCATAGGAAAGACTATTGAAGGGCTTATCCAATGGGACGTGGTCACTCCTATGCAGTCCATCTGCAACATGCCCTTGTGGCCTGTGCTGAAGGCTGATGGTAAAACGTGGAGAATGACGGTGGATTTCCGGGCCCTGAACTCCATCACTCCCCCCGTGGCACTAGTTGTGACCAAGTACAATGAGATCTTATCTGCTATAGCTGCAGGAGCCAAGTACTACAGTGTACTGGATTTGGCTAATGCCTTTCATTCAATACCACTGCACAAAGCGTGCTGGTAGAAATTCGCCTTCACGTTCCGAGGGCAACAGTACATCTTCAAAAGAAGGCCTCAAGGTTTCCATCCAAGCCCTAGCATCTGCCATGCCCACGTGGTCAGGGTGTGGACTAGGCTGCAGCTGGCCTCACGAGCCCACGTATTATCATATGTGAATGACATTCTAATCCACTCGGATTCAGCAGAAAAGACCAGGGACATTACCCATGAAGTACTGGCCATCCTTACAGACACTGGATTTAAAGCTAGTAGAGAGAAAGCACAGCTGGTTGCCATGGAGGTTAAATACTCAGGGATTTGCTTAGGGACTGAAGGGCGCACGCCTGATGCACAGAGGGTCGAGGTAATTGCCAAATTGCCCGCCCCTACTGACGTGCACTCTCTCCGCTTGCTCTTGAGCACCTTCAATTTCTGACCTTTTGAAAAAGAATGCCCAGTGGGAATGGGGACCTGTGTTATTACCGTGTACTAGCCTTACTTTGGAAGATATTAGATATCGTTTTGGTATCACAATTTGGCCCCATTTTGCCACCCTCGGCCAAGTGTTTGTGAGGCCCCCGAACAAGCACAGAACTAGGCATGGCCATTAATTGCTGAACATTCCTTTCTCCTCCCAGGCAAGCCAGACTCAGCCAGATCTTCGCTTTAGGAGACCTCCCTAGTCAAACACCTCATTGAAGATGCATGCTAATACAAAGAACTCCCTGCCCCGAGCAGGCAACTTGATGAGCTAGACGCTTAACTGTCAAGTACGCTGCATCTGCATACTGGCCATTCCATTGTCTATTCGGAACTAATTCAATCATGCTAAATTCTGACCTTTCAGAGACATTGTCTCGTGCCCAAACCTCATTGTTCTCTCCCAAGTACAGACTAGCCTGCTGTCATATTTTCCCTATAAAACCCCCCAGTTCCGAGACCTTCCTCGGATTGCTCTGAACTTCCATCCCGCCTTGCTGCTGCATCATCCGCCGAGCTTTCCCCTCAGTCTCAATCCGAGACTGTGCAATTATGGACCTCCGCTGTGATCCACCCAGGCCTTCGGACAGGTGTAGTATCACCCAATTCAACAAACCCCTCTCAAAAATCCCTCTATACTGCTACTACCTTCATTTTCTATAGTTACTTGTGTGAGTGTGTTGCATACATTGTTTGCCTTTATTTAATAAAATCACTGTTATTCTTTCATGTTTGGTGTGCTTCTTGACTTGGCCGGACCCCGTAGACAGTGAGTTTAAAGATTCCGCTGCGTTGCCCTGCCTCTCATTTTGCTAACTTGTGCTCTGAGCTAATTTTCCCCCACCATTATTTGAGCACGTTTGCAGTCCCTCTCGGGACCCCTAGTAAACAGAGTAACAGAGTGGTGGAGCAATGCGGGCATCTCCGGTACCCCTAACTTGAGAAGGAATCGCAAACCTCCTCAAATCAGGCTGGTACTGACTTAGGGAACGGCCAGGCAAATCGCAAGAGATTCTGTCAGGCAGGAACATGTGTGTGTATGAGAAATCTGTGTGTGAGCTCCAGGAGCTACTCTATCGGGTTGGAATCTTTCCCCCTTTCTTGCTTGGTTTGTATATGTCAGCTGCCCTGGCACTGCCGATCACAAGGGGTGTGCACAAGCTGACCCAGGAATCACATCCCTAACTTGGGGTCTATCAAGGGCTGAGATCTGAAGTGTTAGGACGCTAGCACGTTAGGAACAGTCCACATGCGTACAACACCGTAGTGGCAAGGCACACAAGAAGGCACTTATGAAAAGGAGTCTCCCCTCCTCCCCCCCTTATCAGAGTTGAGACACGGGTGTGTCCTGTCAGTTGTTGCTACATAGCGTTGACAGGGTGGGTGCATCCCGGCTGTGTAATTTTTGGGTGTGTCCCGATTTGCTAGCATAGTAGGTGCGGGTGGTGAGCCCCGACCTAGTTGAGGGTTTAGCAGTTTAGCCCGAGGTAGAGGAAGGTACCCCTCACCCAGAAAACCAGTCAGGGAGGGTTCAGTTCTTGGTTCCTTGCCCCTTTTCCCCTGCTGCTTGGCCAGGTAGCGTAATAAGTTCCAAAGGGTTCGTTTCCCCCCTTCAGGCAGGCGGAGTACTCCTGAGGGTTCCCTGGGTCTAGGTGACCTCCCTGTCCCTGAACCGTTGCCTCATCCTTTTGTCCCCAGTGCTGTTGAGGTGGAAAACCTTGTTGGCACAGACTTTGGAGGAACAAGCACGCGCCTTAGAGGCTGAGCTCACCCATGCCAAGTCTGCAGCAAGGTTCATGATGGGGCAAGTCAGGGAGCAGCAAGAGGCTATGAGCCACGCCACTTGCCAACAGCAGATTGCAGCGCTGGAGAACCAGTTCCACACATGCAGAGCCCTAGTTTCGGCTGTGTGCCCGGATCTGCTCCCATCTTTTGCAGAGGACTTTTCTGGGGAGCCCTTGCCAGAGGATGCTCTGGCCTCCTCTCCCCACAATCCAGACTAGAGTGCCCCTAAGGTCCCAGTCAACCCGGTCGAGACGCGGTCCATGACCAGACAGACAACCCCAGTAGGTGAAGGACAGGCAAATAGACCAGAGATGCAGGAAACTCAGGTCACTGAAACCAGGGTCCCCTGGAGAGCAACAGAGGCCAAAGCAATAGCGGATCAACTGGGTCCATTGAATAAAAGCATGGGAATCATGTGGCTGAACGCAGTCATACATTCCCATCCCACAACCAACAGCCAAGATCTGACCCAGTTGGCTAGGCTCAAGGCACATGACTGGATGAGGGAGATTATCCAAATCTTGTGGCGCGGACAGAGTGCGAGTGTGCTGTACATTATGGAGCAAAAGGGTCCTCACGAGAACCCTGAGGCTTATGTGGCGCACAAGCAGCTCCTCGCCATTCTGGCCAAGAAGGTCCCTTTAACCTGCGCAGGGCACAATTTTAATCATGTGGAGTTTAAGACGCTTCTGTACAGAGGTCTTAATCATGAAACAAAAATGGCCCTGGTTTTAGCGGACCCTGTCACAACAGGCTGGGAGGAGTTTGGCAACAACCTCCGGCAGGTCTCCGACCTGCTGCGTGGGGCAGGTTCACTCAAACCCCCCCCCAAGCCCCACAGGAAGGACGCTGGGAACTGGGAGCCCATAGCCGAGGTCACCTACTCGAACTATGGACCCCACTCCCAGCACCGCAAGACAGCACCAAATTCCATCTCAAAAGAGAACTGGAATCCACACCCACACATCAGACAGCACAATAGGCAGTGGCAAGGTAGGGACTCCCGAGGTCAGCCTGGCAAGGCAGGGAATCTTGCTCCCCCACTAGCTGCCCCAAAACAGTCCCCAGACTCAAACATTCCCAGGGAGACGTTGGGTGGGTACGATCCCACAGCCCAGACATACTCCTCTGACTGTGTGCGACTCTGGAGCGCACTCCGTAAGTTTGGACTGGACATGAGCCAGTTCGACAAGAGGCCAACCTCCGAACTTTGGGAGGCTCTGGATAAGCAGCTCCAGGCAGGCGGTAAGCAGCCGGTCCAGGCCATGACCAACAGCCCCCTTCTGGCTGGATACTACCCTAACCTGGATCTGCAAGACTAGGGTTGCCCTCGGTCCAGGAAGCTTCCCCGTAATGTCATGGCTAAACTGAAGCCAGACAAATAGGGAAGGTTCTGAGTGAAGGCAGGCATTGGGACCAAGAGGGACAAGACTCCTGCCACCCTGCTTGTAGGCTCTGGTACGGCACTGAATGTGCTGCACCCAAAATTAGTGAGACACGGTGTGCCCACCCTCGAGAAAGTCCAGTTGTCTGGATATGGGGGGACACCTAGGAAAAGCTTGAGACAACATTCCAATGTCCATAGAAACGTTCCATTTAAACTGTGGGCTTGTGAAAACCGTGGGGCAGATGAAGGTCTTTTAGGCATCGGCTTCCTCCAGGGAAATAAGCTCACGGTGGATTACGCAAACGGGTACTTATGACAATTGGACCAAGGACTCCTAGACATCTCTGCGGTTCACCGCTGTGCTGCCATCAAAGCCACTGCCCCTGTGTAGTGTGTTGCTAGCGACCTGTGGGTTCAGGCTTTTCCTGAAGTGTGGATTCGAGATAAAATTGAGTGTGGTAAAGTGTAGGGTGCTTGCGTGCTAATCAAGGGCAAGGACCCCCCACCACAAAAGCAGTACAAGTATCCTGCCAAGGCAGAGGAAGGTATAGGAGAGATGATTGAAGGTCTTGTCCAGTGGGACATCGTCAGTCCTATGCAGTCCATCTGCAATGCGCGCTTGTGGCCAGTACTTAAGGCCGATGGTAAAATGTGGCATATGACGGTAGACTTCAGAGCTCTGAACTCCATCACTCTGCACGTTGCACCAGTCTTTGCCAAATATAATGAGATCTTGTCTGTGATTGCAGCTGGGGCCAAATACTACAGTGTGATCAATTTGGCTAACGCTTTCCACTCCATACCATTGCATGAGGCATGTTGGTATAAATTTGCCTTCACGTTTTGGGGGCAGCAGTATGTGTTTAAGCGCACGCCCCAAGGTTTTCACTCAAGCCCCAGCATCTGCCACGCACATGTAGTTAAGATGTGGACTAGGCTGAAGTCAGCCTCATGAGCCCACGTTTTGTCCTACGTGGATGACATCTTCATCCACTCTGATTCAGTAGAAAAGACTAGGGACATCACCCACGAGGTACCGGCCATCCTTCGGGACATTGGTTTCAAGGCCAACCGAAATAAGGCACAGCTGGTGGCCATGGAGGTCAAGTACCTTGGACTCTGCCTAGGCACAGAAGGGCGCACGCTGGATGCCCAAAGGGTTGAGGTGATTTCCAAATTACCTGCCCCTATGGACGTGCATTCACTCCGCTTGCTTCTGGGAACCTTCAGTTTCTCCAGAGACTTTATCGAGTCTTTCGCCACTAAGGCAAAGCCTCTTTATGCCCTGTTGAAAAAGAATGCCCAGTGGGAGTGGAGAGAGGCACAGCAACAGGCGTTTGCCCAACTCAAGGAAGATCTGAAGAAGGCACCAGCTTTGGCGCACCCACACATGTCCAAAACGTTCCTGATACAACTAGCCACCTCAGATAGGAGTATAGGAGCAGTTCTGTCACAGCAGCTGAACGGCACTCAGCAAGTTATAGCCTATGCCTCCCGCAATTTGAGACACCCGAGACCAAATTTACACCATGCGAGAAGATCTGCCTTGTACTAATCTGGGCTCTAACGCACTGGGAGTTTATGATCGGAGGCGCCCGTGTGATAGTCCAGACCCCCCCACACACCACTTAAGTATATTTTGTCTGGGAAGGTTCAGGATGGCCAGGTGTCTAACACCCGGATTGCCAAATGAACTATCTCCCTTGTGTAGCATGGGGTGGATTTCCAAAAACAGCCACAAGATTCACCTATGGTCTGGTTGTGACCGGAGCTACGCATGAGTGTCTGTTGCCACCATTGTACAAAACTAATTGGCCAGTCAAATGGGGTTCCTTCCTGTTTGTTGGTTCTGTGACGGTTCCTCCATGCACGTGGACGGTAGCCCACAGAAAGGCTATGGAGCGATCCAGGGCACAGACTCCTTCACCCTACAGGGGAAAGCCCAGCCACACTCCAGCCAAGCGGCGGAAGTAGACGCTCTAAAGGCTATTTTAGAGCATGAACTTCTTGACTACCCACTCGCCATTTACACCGATTCGCATTGGACTGCTAAGGCAGCCAGTGTGTGGCTTCCAATCTGGATCCAAAACGACTTGAAAACCGTAGAAGAGAGAAACCCATCACCCATCTGGACAAATGGGTTAGGATAGCTGCCCGGATTGAGGAAAGAACTGCCCTTACATGAGTTGCTCACATCCGAGGGCATCAGAAAAAGGGCACGGCTACGTGTATCTGGAAAGCTAGGGCAGACGCCTTAGCTCGAGACGCTGCCTTGCAAGACGATGGGGCCCCCATGGTGGCCATCAACGTCAACCCAAAGAAGTTGATGTTCCCCCCAATGTTTGACTTGGGTACCCTTCAGAAGGGCGACCCTGAAATTGCTGAGTTGGCCAGGAACGGCTCTGATGAGTCTGGCCGCTTCCAAAATAGAACAGATTGAGGGCGTGATTTGGGCGACCAATGCCAGTGGTCAGCACCATTGGATCGTGCCCAAGGCTTGAGAGGGGACATAATTCAGTTTGTCCATGAGCAAGGACACTGTGGATGCGCTGTTACTTTAGACAGAGTGCAGGGAACTGGTTGGTGGCCCCAGATGAAGCAAGATGTTAACCAGTGGGTTGACAATTGCTTATCTTGTGCCATGGTCAATGGTGACCCCACCGGATCCAAAGCTCCCATACAGTATCAGCAGATTGAGGGTCGGTGGACCTGAATCCAAATTGACTTCATAGGCCCATTGCCTACAATGCCTAAGGGGAACAAATACTGTCTGACAGTGATTGATCCGTTTAGCAAGTGGGTTGAGGCATTTCCGTGCAAAGACAGCACAGCTGGCACCGCTGCGTGGCTGTTGTTTAACAATGTCTGGACTCGACGGGGTGTATCACATGACTTGGATTCAGACATTGGACCACACTTCACTGGGGAAGTGACCCGAGAGCTGTGCAGGGCGCTGGGCATACATCAACGATTCCACATTGCTCATCACCCACAGAGTTCTGGGCAGATTGAGAGGACCAATCGCTCTCTGAAGGAAGCGCTCCAGAAGGTAGTGCGTTCCTCGGGGAAAGTTTGGGACACCAGACTGCCCATCATCCTGATGGCATTCAGAGGCACCATGGCATCACATGGTTTTATGCCACATATGGTTACGACAGGGCATAAAATGATGTTACCTGAGGCCTTCTGGATTGACACCAGCCTCCTGTCAGATTTGGAGCCCATCATTCTGAACAACGAATGAGTGAAGAATCTGATCCAACATCTAGGGCAAGTGCATAGACAGGTGGTTGCCCAGCTGGGCAAAAACCTCCAGAAAATGGACAGAAGACTAGGATGGGTGCACCATCCATGCCAGTGGGAAGAGGGACAGCTTGTCTCACATAGAAATTTCTATAAGGATAAGCACGCTTCTTGCCGCTAAGTGGGTGGGCCCCATCCCCATTGTAAAGCGAATCGCTCCTGCAGTATACCAAGTCCACATACCAAGGATAAAGGGAGATTGGTTTAAATTCTTTCATGTTTCCCAGTTAAAAGAATGGAAGGGTCAGCCAGTAGATCCTGCATTGGTGGCCATCCCCAAGCTAGAAGATCCCGGTGTCCAAGGACCCAACATAAGTTCCCTGCTCTGGCAGACTTCCCTGAACTGCAAGGAAGTGCCTGCCATCAATTTGTCGGAGACATTTGTTTCCATATACGAGGCTTTCGATAATGGTTAAATTGGCTTTGTCTAAATGGGACAGAGAGAAGTGGTGCCCTCTCTGACTCCTTACTGATGTAAATAGTTCCTGTTTTAATTTATGTTTAGTATAAGCTTAGACGTAGTAGTGACAGACCCCCGTATCTGTGTTCCCTACAGGGAGACGGAATGGGGCCATTCACATGGATAGTAGCCTTGTTATTCTTAACTGAAAAAACCCTCGGAGCCTCACCAGAATACATCCAGGTGTACACGGATTGGCAGTATAACACACATGCAGTGTGTCATTGGAACCCATACACTGAGGTAGAAACAATGTTAAAGGGAATACAGCTGTTCCCTTGGTTTCAGAAAAGATACCCCTTTGAATTATCCACCAGTTTTCAGATCATCAGTTTTCAGGAAGAGACTGAGCACAGAGTTAAAAATGGCCCTGGCTGGCGGAGAAGTTAAAATCCAAAAATTCAGATCGATTTTATAGGCCCTTTGCCCACCACACCTCAAGGGAACAAGTACTGTCTGACAGTGACTGATCCCTTTAGTAAATGGATCAAGGCTTATCCCAGTCACGATAACACAGCAAGCATAGCTGTGCGTCTACTGTTTAACAATGTGTGGGAGCACTGGGGGGGGGTCATGTGACCTTGACTCCGATCTCAGAGTACATTTTACTGGTGCGGTGACCCAAGAGCTGTGCAAGGCACCGGGAATATGCCAAAGATTCCACATAGCTCATCACCTGCAAAGCTCAGGACAAATAAAACGAACAAATCATTCCTTGAAGGAAGCACTCTGAAAGGTAGTGCGCTCTTCAGGGAAGGATTGGGACACTAAACTACCCATTATCCTGATGGTCTTTAGAGGCACAGTGGCATCACATGGTTTTATGCCACACATGGTTATGACCGGATGTAAAATGATGTTGCCAGAAGCCTTCTGGATAGATACGAGCCTCCCCTCTGATCTAGAACCTGTTGTCTTGAACAATGAGTGGGTGAGGAATCTGATACAACACATAGACCAGATACACCGACAGGTAGTGACACAACTAGGAAAGAATTTGCAGAAAATGGACAAGAGACTAGGATGGGTACATCACCCTTGCCAGTGGGAAGAGGGACAGCTGGTCTTGTATACGAATTTCTATAAGGACAAGCACTCTCTTGCGGCCAAATGGGTGGGTCTCATCCAGATTGTAAAAAGGATTTCCCCTGCTGTCTATCAAGTCCATATTCCTAGGAAAAATGGAGACTGGCTGAAGTTCTTCCATGTCTCTCAATTGAAGGAATGGAAAGGCCAGCCTGTTGATCTGGCCTCTGCGGTAATCCCGGATTCGGAGGATCCAGGCATCCAAAAGCCAATAAACCCACAGATTTCCTTGAATTACAAGGAAGTGCCGGCCATCAATCTGTCAGAAGCGTTTGTTTCCATTTATGAAGCATTCGACAACAGGTAAAAGAATGTTGTTGGAACTGGACAGAGGAGGTGTGGCGACCCCTCTGACTCCCCCGCTTCTGTAGATAGCCCCTGTAGGTAGGTTAGTATAAGGTAGTGACGGAATCCTGTCTCTGTATTCCCCACAGGAAGATGGAATGGGACCATTTGCATGGATTCTGTTATTGTTTGGATGTACACTCGGAACCTCTCCGAGTTCACAACTGATTGGCAGCCAAGTTCACAACTGATTGGCAATGAGGATTGGGAGATTTGAGGTTCCTAATTTGTATATAGTTTATTGTTAGTATAGATAATTTATGGTTGTGATGTCTTTTTGCAAAAAGCCTATCCGGGCGACTGAGCTTTCGGCCTGCCAGCAGGGTCCAGCTTTTGAGGTAGGTTGCTGTATGTTCAGAACCTACGTCAGACTACCATCGCCTTTTAGCAGCACCCAAGCCCTCGGCAACATCATCAGGCTGGGAGCCAAACCATCAGTTTAGGGATGACTTTGGCTATTTGTCTGCTAACTGGAGGCCGGTCTTCTTCTGGACAGCTTGATATGGGTTCTGAATTTCCTACCTCGGAATCTGAACAAGCCCTGCTATGGCTAATATAGCTCTGTTCTTGATAGCTGTTTATACCCTCTTTCATCCACAATTTTCAGATTATAGCAAAGACAAGGGTTTTATAGTTCCACTTGAACTCCTATCAGGTGCTGAGCTGGTAATTTGCATTTTATCTGTGCATTGGATAACCCTGTTGTCAGTTCTGTTGCCAAATAGTTATAGGTCAATAACCGCCGAGAACCAGGAAGACTTCCCAGACTGGTCCATCACCCCTGGCTACCGTTGGGGGGGGAGTGAAGAAGAAAATTGCTACTCCATTCGGGAGCTGGTCCAAAGAGATGCTCACTTCTTCTGCAGTGACTGTGGGACCATGGGTGGGGGGAGTGACCCAACCACCTCCTGACAAAGAGAAAGGACTTTTTGCCACAAATAACACAATCCAATGGACTATTGCTATTCTGGCCACCAAGAAGCCCCAAATGGACTATTCCTCAAAACAAGATCTGCAAGATGCAAGCAGCTAATAGCCAGCAAGAAAGTGTTAGCTAGTTTGCAAACATTGATACTTTGTAACCCTTGTTATTTTTCATTGTTCGTATTCACTGTGCCTCATTGATAGGCGCGCTTTTGCTTCAATTTTAAATGTTTATGGACACTTGCATCGTGTTATTTACCCATTGTTGATAGATTGCTGCCACTTCTCTATGGAAAGGAAGATTCTGTTTACCTTTTATGTATACTTTGTGTGAATGTGTTTAGTTAAGTTAGAATTGTATTTCTAGGATAGAAATCTTTCCTTTTCCCCTAAGGTTCCCTCTTTCCCTATGAAGAAATACTACCACTGTGCCTTAAAGCCCCTATTCGGCTCTAAAACCATTTTTGCTTTTTGATTGGAAAATGTTCGATATTGTCCCCAAATTGCCCATTTTTGGGGGGAGGGATTGTTACTGTGGTTTATAGTCTGAGCCCAGGGCTTGCCAAATACAATTTGATATAAAAAGATTGGCCTTTCCAAACTGTTCCTCTCCACGTGCTTGTGAGGCCCTCAGATAAGCACACGCGGACACGGCTGAACGGCTGAAAAATACACGAAAAATCCCAGGCAGGCCAGTAATTTTCTGGCATGCAGCTTCAGGAGACCTCCGGGCAAGTACACTTTAAACCTAAATTAAGTATGCACCAAGCATACAAAAGATTCTCTGCCCCGAATAGGCAGCTTGACGAGATTAGCGCTTCTGACTACTCAACTGTCAAGCACTCCCCATTTGCATACTGTCTGTGCGATTGACAATTCCGTCAAAATCCAATAATTCAAAGTGCTGACCTTTCGGAGGCTTTGTCTCCAATTCGAAACCCATTGTTTTCCCCAGGAACGGACTACCCTACAGGCACATTTTTCCCTATAAGAACCCCTGGTTTGAGCACTTCTTTGGATCGCTCTTGGTTTCCCTCCCACCTTGCTGCCGCTCCGTTTGCCGAGCCTTCCTCTCAGCTTCCACGTGCTGAGAATCTCCACTCCAACTGACTTTCTTCTGGCTACCCGGGCTACAGGATCAGGTGTAGCGTTCCCCCTGAAAAATCCTTCTCAAAATCTCCTGTCAAATCTCCTCCCTTTATTTTCTTAGGTCTGTGTGAATGAGTGCAGATGTGCACAGTGACTGTCTTTTAAATAAAGAACTCCATCATAATTTACTTTTGCTTGGTTTTTGACTCGGCCTGACCCGGTAAAAATTGGGTTTAAAAGATCTTGCTAGGTTACCCTGCCTCTTGTAGTGCTACAGCTTGTACTCCAGCTAATTCCCATTCCCCATTGTTTGGAGCACATTGAGGCATCCCCCATAGGCCCCCAGAAATCAGGGTAACACTATCCCAAACCCTGGCCCTTGCTCTACCAGATTAAGTCCTAGTATCCCTTATTGTAGCCTTGACCCAAGCAGTTGAAGCCCTAACCCTAACCCTAACCCTAGCCCTAGCTCTAGCCAAAACCCTAACCCTAACTGTACCTGCAGGAGCCCTCAGTACCCAAGAAGCCCTAATCCTAATACTTGCCAAGGCCCTAGGCCTACCAGCTTTAGTCCTAGCAGCCCTTGCCCTTGCCCTAGCCCTAGCTGAATGAGTCCTAGCTGTAGTGCTACCAGACCTAGCCCTAACCCTAAATCAAGCCCTACCTTAAACATGGCCCTAGCCCTGCCAATTTTATTCATAGCAGCCCTTACCGTAGCCCTGGTCCTAACTGTAGAAGTCAAAGCCCTAGCCCTAAAGAGAACTTTAACCCTAGGGGCTCTACTCTAAGGATAGAAATCCTAGCCCTTGTAACCCTAGCCGCCCTAGAACCAAAGCAGCCCTAACCTAACTCTAACCCTAGCCCTAACCTTAGCCATCACCCTAGGCCTAACAGTTTTAGTCCTAGCATCTCTTACCCTATCCCTTGCTGAAGCAGTCGTAGCCCTAGCTCTAGCATTAGTCCTAGAAATAATTCTAACCCTTACCCTAACCCTAGAGGCCCTACCCTATGCATAGAATCCATAGCCCTTACAACTCTAGCCCTAGCAGCCATAGGAAACCTAGCAGCCCGAGCCTGAGCCCAAGCCGCCCTAGGAACCCTTGAAGCCCTAACACTAATCCTAACCTTAGCCATGGCCCTAGTCAGCTTCAGTCCTTGCAGGCCTTACCATAGCCCTACCCGAAGCAGCCCTACTGCTATCAGCCTTAGCCCAAACCCTAACCCTAAATCAAGTTCTACTTTAAAAATTTGGCCCTAGCCCTACCAGCTTTAGTTCTAGCAGCCTTTATCCTAGCCCTGGACTTACCTGTAGCAGTCAAAGCCCTAGCCCTAGCCCTAGCCCAGTCAGAACCCTAACCTGAGCCCTATCCTAAGAATAGAAGCCCTAACCCTTACAAATCTAGCCCTAGCAGCCTTAGATCCCATTGCAACCCTAACTCTAACTGTAACCCTAACCCTAACCAAAGCCCTAGCCCTAAATCTAACCCTAATGCTAACACTAGCCCTGCACCAAACCTTGGCCCTAGCCCTACCAGCTTTAGTTATAACAATGCTTACTGTAGCTCTGGTTCAAGCCATAGCATTTGAAGCCTCACCCTTGCCCTAGCCCAGACGCTAACTCTAACCCTAGCTGTAGCAGCCTTAGAAACTCTAGCAGCCCTAACTCTAATTCTAACCCTAGCCATGGTCTAGATGGCAGCTTTAGTCCTAGCAGCCCTTATGTTACACCTAGCTGAAGCAGTCCTATCCCTGACCCTAAAATTAATGCTACAAGCCCTAGCTTGAGCCCTAGCAGCCCTGGGCTTAGCAGCTTTAGTGCTAGTAGACCAAACCCTAGTCCTAGCTTTAGCAGTCCTAACCCTAGCCCTAACCTTAGGCCTAACCCTAGCAGCCCTAGCCCCAGACTTAGAAACCCTTGCCCTATCAACCCTAGCCATAGCAGCCGTAAACCTAACCCTAGCCAAAGCCTTCGACCTAACCCTACCAGCTATAGTCATATCAGCCCTTACTCTAGCCCTGGCCATAGTCGTAGTGGTCCTAGCTCTAGACCAGTGGTTCTCAACCTGTGGGTCCCCAGATGTTTGTGGACTTCAGCTCCCAGAAGCCCTAGCCACTATGGCCAATTCTCAAGGCTTCTGGGAGCTGAAGTCCACGAACATCTGGGGACCCACAGGTTGAGAACCACTGCTCTAGACCATGCCGTATCTGTAGCCCTAATTCTGTAAGATGTAGCCCTAGCCCTCACCCTAAGTGTAGAAGATGTAGCCCTAGCCCTTGGCCTTGCACTAGAAATCCTGGTCCTTACTCTAACCCTAGCAGCTCTAGCATCCCTAACCCTAACCCTAGCTGTTGGGATGCCTTCCATTGTCAGCGCAGGCTGAGGTCAAGCAGGGGCCGGGCCGGAGGCGGCCACCAGCAGCGTCCCAAACAGTCCCACAGGGGCGCTGCAGCCAGCAAGGGCCTCGAACTGAGGTTTGCCTTAGCAGCAGGCGTCAACGAAAATAACAAGGGGTTACCTCACCCTGAACACAAAATGGTTACTGCACCTTTAACACAGGGTAGGGTCCTGGTGGAGCCAGGCAGCGGTACACAGACACGGGCTGGACTGGAACAAGGCACGGGCGACAGACGCACGGGAAGCCGACAGTTGTTGCTCCGTGCCTTCCCCAGCCCCACGCCTGCCTAAAAAGGCCTGCGGGCCGGGCCGCAGCCAATCCGCGCCGAGCACGTGGCCGGGCTCGCAGCTGTGTTACAGCTGGGAGCTCCCTGCCCCCAGTTGTTTCTTCTGCAGCCGCCGGGAGCGGCGGCTGGCCTCCTTGAGCCGCCGACGCTGCTGGAACGTTGGCGGCGGCGAGGCGGCCTCAGCCTCTTCTGCGGCCGCCTCGCGAGTAGGCGGTGCCCCGGGATCGGGCCCGGGGCCCGCCTCCTCCTGCGGGTCCTCGTCCGCCACACCGCACGGCCCGGGAGCCGGGCCGGCGGCCTCCGCAGTGCCGGACCGATCCGCGTCAGCGGCAGTGGCCTCCGCCGCGCCAGGCCGATCTGCAGCGGCAGCGGTGGCCTCCGCTGCCCCAGGGAGACCCTCGCCAGGATCAGCGTCAGCCGCGGCATCCCGGCAATCCCCCCGGCAGCGGAGCCATCCGCGGCGACCGCGTGGCCCCCGCCATCGGCTGCAACCTCCGCCAGGCCCGGCCCCGCCTCCTCCTCCTCAGAGGTAATGACGTTGGCCTCCGCAGCGCCCGCTGGCGCGGCGATGCCCAAGGCCCTGACATCCATATAGAGTAATGGGAGATGTAGTCAAGTGAAATATATTAGGAGGCTTGTAGCAGTAGAAGCTAGAGACCATTGTATAAACAATGCCTAACACTGCTAGGAATGTACTGATAACCACCCCTTGGCTTTGAAGGTCTCTCTGCAAAAGGGAGGGAATGTGAGGAATCTTGAACTTATGTACTTTCACTTTACCTTTAATCTTCTCATTAAAGTCATTACATGTACTTCACACCAAATAAATAGTGCTTTATGCATTGTACTATTTATCTGTGGATTCTGTTCCTGACAGTGAGAAGACTCACCAATCAATTTTAAAACATACTTCAAGAACTTGAAGAAGAAACCCAGCAGGAGGGAGCTGTTGGTGGAGCAGCAGAAGCTCAAGAAGTGGAACAAGCTGAGGGAGCCAAAGCTAACCTTAACTTGCCTGCAGATGTGCAAGCGAAAGTTCATCGTGCAATTCCTGCGTCTACTTCTATCTCTGGGCAAATGTGGGCATGGGGAGAGCGCCCTGACATGGCTTGCAGACAATGCAACACCACTGCGCCACATGTTGAGATGTTACAACCAGTGAAACTGACCTGATGGAACAACTACTAGCCAAAGAAGAGAAAGTGGAATCACTGCAAGAAGAGATGTCTAGATTGCGAGCTCAGTTAGCTGACTGGAGGAAACTAGGTTGACTTCAACATCGCGTCCTGCAGCAGCAGCACCAGTGACCATGGCACCAGCACTCCAGGTGGGACAACTACCCCAACCGGGATCCACACCCTTCCAAGAGATGAAAGCCACTTATGATGGAGATGGAGCCACCCTCAACTACTTCCTCAATGTGGCCTCCAACTACATGGCTGACAATGGGAACAACTTCAGTGATGACGCTGCCAGAGTGAGATACTTGAGCCAGCATCTGAAGGGTGAGGCTTCAGAATGGGTCATTACCTTGTTTGACACAAGAGCTGAAGAAACAAAGGTTCTCCAACTGTTCATGAACTGGCTTAGGAAGAGGTTCGAAGATCCATTCATAGAAGAACAAGCCAGATACCAACTTCGAAAACTCTGCCAGAAAAAAATAACTGTTGGAGAGTACACCCACGAATTTAGAAGACTATCTACTAAAGTACCAGAATGGAAAGATGAAATATTGAAGCAGTTCTTTCAGGATGGCTTGAATTCCACAATTCTGGACAAGTGCTTTTCCCAGGGAAATGCTGCCAGCCTGTTGGGCTGGATGAAACTTGCTGGCGAAGCAGAGAGTTTGCTGGAAAGTGTCCACCTCACCCACCAAAGACAAGCCACAGTCACAGGATCCCTGGATCCAGAAAACTCATCATTCTGAACAGCAAAGAGAGGAAGAAACAGATGCATGAAGGAACCTGCTTCAACTGCAGAAAAAGGGGGCACATTGCCAGCGATTGCCAAAGCAAAGGGAAGTCTACAGAGGAGAAAACAAAACTTCCCACTCCAAAGCCAGCGCCCTGCAAAAGCAAGACCCAGAAGCTGCAGGCCAAGCACTCTGGCACAGGATCCTTTGTGCACATTTGTGAGGGCGAAGACAGTCCCCTGTCTCCCTCTGACTCCAACAGTGACAAATGGACTCCAGACCAGTCTGTGAATGTAAGTACCACCAATACTGCACATGTATTTGTTACAGTAAAGTTACAAGGGACAGATGGGGCTTTGAGAGACTACAAAGCATTAGTTGATTCTGGATGTACTACAAGCTTATTGAACCCCGTAGCAGCCAAAGAACTGCTGGTTGAATTTGAACCACTCAAAAAATCAATTTGCTTGAGACAAATGGACAATTTTTCAATGTTGGGAAAACTGATCAGAGAAAGGACCGAACCAATTAACGTGCAGGTGGAGACATGCAAGAACCCTTATGGTTCTTAGTACAAGCAAAATTGGGTTCCAAGTAGTCCTTGGGTTCGATTGGCTAAAAAGAAATAACCCCAAAATTGACTGGACTCGAGGCATTGTTAAACTAAAGAACAATGTCCCCAAGACACACAGTACTCCCCCTGTGGGGATACTGAAACTAGGCATGGGACTAAAGCTGAGTGATGAATTGCTGCAGAAAATCCCAAAACAATACTGGGACCTGCAAAAGGTTTTTGAAGTGTGTGAAGCTGACAAGCTCCCACACCACAGAGACGTTGACGGTAAATTAAGACTTATAGAAGGAGCAAAGATTCCAAAGCCCAAGATCTATCCCATGAACAAACAAGAACTGGAAGCGCTGAGAAAGTTCCTGAATAAAAACTTACAACACAGGTTCATTAAACCATCTTCATCACCAACTGCCAAGTCCAGTGTTTTTCCAACAAAAGCGAGATGGGGGGACCCAAGGTGTCAGGAATCTCTCCCTGCCAGGCCACAGCCAGCAAGGGAGGAGAGAGGTCAGGAACACTTGGGGAGTCCAAATATACCAAACACCAAGAAAACAAAAGCTGAGCCAGGTCAAGGTCCAGTCCAAAAGTTCAGGAGACAGAGATCCATCCAGAGAGTTTCAGAGAGCAAGAGACACAAAGATTGTGAGGGCTTGTTAATAATTTGCTGCAAGCAAGGAGCAGCCACGCTGGCAGACTTAAATAGCCCCTGTGAGCAGGTGCTGCTCATTGTTGTTTCCTAAGCGTAGTCCAAGTAGCCTCCCTCTCAGCAGCCCATTTCAGCCTTCCATGTGATTGATGCTGATAGGCACAGCTGGCTGCATCTCCTCCGCCTCACTGCTGGTTCCCTCTCCTGTCATGAGCTGGCTGGGGTAACTCAGTCTCTGTTTGACCTTCCAGTGCAGGGGATGTTTGCAGGTTGACTTGCTCACTCACTGGCCTGGACTTCTGCATAATCAGTTACTCCTCAATCATAGCATCATTATCTATCACACAAGGCTCATAGTAAACTATAGTCTTATCAATCAGGCACTCCCACTATGAGTGCTAGCCAGTGGCTGCTATAGAGTGGGAAAGGTTTGCAAATAATCTCACCATTGTGTGCTACTGCGAATGCAGATTTGTCACCTGCTGCCTTAATTTTCAAATCAACATGATTGGTGAGTTAATGTAGGATGTTAAGGTTGAAGCTAAAAAATATAGGAGTGAATGACTGATATAATGGGAGGGCTATTGACATCTTTTGTAGTTATTATATTACAGCATCATGGCTGTATTATATAGTGGTTAATGAGAATGGTGTTGCAGGCTGAAAAAAAATATTCTTAACTCTTGGGATTTTTCACAGGGTGGAAAAAGAAAAAAACACCTTCCTCAGAATCTGTTGGAACAGACTTTCTCAATTGGCTGTCAGTTTATGGGTCAAAAGAAATGTCTATATGTTGGATGAAGCTTAAAGAGAGGTTTGTTTCAAGACCCCCACTTTGTTTCAAGGTTTCACCCCACTTCAAACCAAAAGCTATTAAGTGGGCTGTTAAAGGGACATTGCCTTGCCTCATGGGTATGTAAATATTCAGGGACTGAGGAGGAAAAAAAAACTAGCTTAACAGCAAAACAAAGAGGTTTGTAGCAATAGGAAACAGCTTTTAAATATCTAAATGTGTCCTGAGCTCAGGCTTTCTGTAGGTGTTTTAAAACATTCCTCACCCTTATGTCTAAGGGAAGATGTGTGAATCAAAGAAAAGAAATACAGAATCAAGAAAAAGAGAAACCATATCATGCCATGTCGCTTACATGTTTTTTTAAAAAGGAAATCCTGTTCTACTTATGCAACGCAAAAAAAAAACCCTGTTCATTCATGGGACTTTTTCCCTATATTGCCTTTTTATGGAGGTTTCCAATTGGAGTTTAATTTCTCCACAGAAGTGGGAGCTGGCTTGACCTTTTCAAAAAGGATTTTGTCCCAAATCTATGCTTCCTTTGTTTTCCTGCCTGTGTGGGAAGCATCTGTTGTCATGTCTGAGTGTTCTAGGGTGTGTGCTTTTGCCATGTGCTCTAATCCTACTAAGGCATTCTGATGTTTGGTGCTCCAGTCCCACAGGAGATTCTCTTGAGAGAGGGCTGTTACCCTGATTTCTGGGGGTCCCGTGAGGGACGCCTAACTGCTATACAAGTTGGGGAAATTAGCAAAAAGCACAAGTTAGCACTGCGAGAGGCAGGGCAATGGAGCGAGATCTTTTACCCAATGTCTACGGGGTCAGGCCAAGTCAAGGAGAAAACAGATGTGAAATAATATTGTTGTTTTTATTAAAATACAATCAAACAAGTGTATGCAACACACTCACACAGAGAACTATAGAAATAAAGGCTGGAGTGGGATAGAGGGATTTTAAGAGGAGGTTTTTGGTATGAGAAATACTGTACCTGTCCTGAAGCCCGGGTAGTCTGCAGATAGAGTTCGTGGATATGAGGGTTCTCAGTACGTGGGACTGAGGGGAAGGCTCACCAAGCAAAGTGGCAGCAAGGCGGTACGGAAGTTGGGAGCGATCTGAGGAAGCTCTCAAAGTCAGGGGTTTTTATAGGGGAAAATGTGGCCGTAGGCTAGTCCAAACTTGGGGAAAACCATGAGTTCTGGGCTGGAGACAAAGCCTCCAAAAGGTCAGAATTTAGCATGATTGAGTTAGATCTGAATTGTCAATAGAGTAGCCAGTATGCAAACGCAGAGTGCTCGATGATTGAGTATTCGGCTCATCAAGCTGCCTGCTCAGGGCAGGGAGTTCTTTGTAAGTGGCGTGCATACATACTGTGGTACTTGCCTTGAGGTCTCCTAAAGTGGCGGGACAGCTATTTCTGGCCTGCCTGTATTTGTTTTGAATATTACAGCGATTAGCAGCTGTGCCTGTATGCGAGCTTGTCCTGGGACCTCACAGCACGTGGAGCAGAATGGGTAAAGAAGGCCAAATTATTGATATCAAAATGATATCTAATATCCCCCAAGTCCGGGCTAGAAAACTGCGGCAACAGGGCATAGAGAGGAAAGACTTTCTCTGCTGCGGACCCAAGGAAATCCTGGAAGGGGCTGAAGCTGCCTAGCAGGGCTCTCTGAGAATGAACAACATTGAGGATTAGAAACTTGGAGGTAACTGCTGTCTTCTGTGTATCCTCTATTTCCTGATTCTCACTGTGTTCTTGGCCTCCCAAACTTTTTGTACAGAGTCTTGGGACTTAAAAGGTCAGTCTCTTTTGCCTGTAATCTTTGTATTAGTTCTGCAATTTTCTTATTGCAATCCTCGTGGCTAACGCTTTCATGTTGTGGCTTTGTCTGACTAGCATGTTGTGCTTTGCTATGTTCTTCCTCTAGAGTGGCTGGGCTACTCTGAAGTATTTGGATTTGTACTGAGGCTTCCTCAAATTTGGCATGGGCTTCCTGTGCTGCAGATGAAAGAGCCAGTTTGTCTGCTTGCAGGGTGCTGTTTTATGTCCTCAATTGCTTCAGTTCTTGGGCCTGCCTCTCAGCCCTTTGGGTGAGCTCCTGTATAGTGCTTGTGGCTTCACCCAGTGCCAACCAGAGTCCCCATGTTGCTATGGTGTCTTTACAGGGACCAAACAGCGATTTACCAAAAAGTGATTTTTCTCTGCACTGAGTATGGAATGTAGCACAAAGAGTCTGCAATGGATCTGCTGTTTTAAAAGACCCTTCCTTCCCTTTCAGAGGACCCAGCATTCTAACTTTCCTGCCACTTTCTCTTCCTGCATCATTTCTTTTATCTCCATTCCTAGTTTTCTTAGCTTTACCTTCCTAGTTACACGTTACAAGTGGGAACAGGCCTGTAGGGACAGGGAAGACCACCTTGATCCCTGTGGGAATTCTTAGAGAGATGAACTCTAAGGAACTCTTTTAGGAAAGGGGGCAAGGAACCTAACTACAAGCCGCCCAAGCCTTTTTGGGAACCTAAGCCCAGACTTTCTCCTCAGCAGAGTAGAGATTCAATTCAGCGACTGGGAGGATCACTCTGATCCTTTGGGGTGACCTTCACTTAGACACCCTGCCTAAAGGTGAAGGGGAAAATGAACCCTATGGAACTTACAGTGTTGTCTGGCCAAACAATAGGGGAAGAGGGAGAGGAACCAAACTGAATTGTCCCTATGGGTTTTTGGGTGGGGGTACCTTCCTCTACCTCAAAACCCTAACTCTGGTTTTATACTAACTCTCTGTCACACTTTCAAAATCAACAAAAAGAAGGGGGGGTCATGTATTAGCCTGGCTATCCACTAGTGCTTAGGATCTCACCCCATGATAGAACCAAAGAGAGAGAGAGAGAAAGAGAGAGAGAGAGAACAGTTTCCCAAAAACCGCAGGAGTAGTTTTCCACCCCAAGGGAAGCCCTGTGGCTCAATCACACACATGTGCTTCCTAACAATATGTCTTCTTGGAAGTCGTTCTCTACATCAGCACTGATCTGATCTGTGTGGGTCGTGACTTCCACTCAGATCAGGGGTGCAGGGGTTGCCCACATTCTCCACCACTCTGTTACTCTGACTTCTGTAGGTCCCTGGGCGACACCTGAATTTGCTCCAAAATTCAAAGTTTGGGGAAATTGGTGGAGCACTGCTTAACAAAGCAGTGGGCAAAGCAACACAGCAAGATCTTCAACCCTATGTTTATGGAATCAGACTGCATGAGAGACAAGTCAAATGTTCAATTAAAAGTATTTTATTTATCAGAATTGGCAGAATTTCCACACACATACACACACACAGGAGCACACGCACACACAAAAAGCAGTCACTTACCCAAGTGCACAAAGACTACTGAGTTTGAAAGACTTAAGATTGGGAAAAGTGGAGGGAAAGAAAGTAGTTATACTGCACCTGGTCCTGGAGACTGCAGCTCAGGAAAGGAAAAAAACAAAGAGGACTCAGCAGAGAAAGAATGCTGAGAGGAGCTCTCAACTAGCAGAATTCCAGATGCTAGTCAAAGGTGAGAGTTCTCCAAAGAGACCCCCAAAAGAGGACTCAATTACAGTGCAAAGTATGCCAGGAGAGGGCAGACCCTTTCCCAGAACAAAAGCTGAGTTATGCAGATGGACTTCATCTTTGTAGTTTCCAAGATTGCAATCACTAATCTTATCCAGGAGATGTTTAGTCTCTCAAGGTGTCAAAGTTGTGGCTGGCCCATTTAATATGTGCATACATGCCTTCCAAGGTTTTCCTCTTGGAGACATGACCGGAGGCATGTTGGCCTGATCTCACTAAAAACGCTTTGGTTTATAGATCCAGATGTCTACATACCTGTCCAGTGAACCTCTTGCATCATAACTTTTTGATATTAAATATTACACTTCCAAGGGCTGGGTCTGCTAGCAGGGGTTACAGTTGACTATAGAACTCTCAACTGAGCTAAGTGTGAAAAAAACCAGTACAGGAAATAGAAGAATGGTGAAACCACCAAAGAAGAATTCAAGCAAATAGCCAGGATATGTAGGGAGAAGGTCAGAAAAACTAAAGTGCAGAATGAACTCAGGCTTGCCAGAGAGATTAAAAGCAATAAAAAGGGCTTTTATAGATATGTCCATGGCAAAAGGAGAAGATGCCATCTTCTCCGTTGTGCAGAGAAGATGGCCAAATACTAACAGAAGGAAGAGAAAAGACAGAACTTCTCAGCACCTTCTTTACTTCAGTTTTCTCCCAAAAGGAAAAAACTATTCAACCCCCGGGGGGGGGGCTATTGACTTTTAGTGATCACAGCATTGCTTCCTAAGTAATTACAAACTGACTATTTAATGATCTGCTCTAGAATTTCCTGGGTACTAATGTCAGACTGACTGGGCTATAATTATTTAGGTCCTTCCCCCCCCTTTTGAAGATGGGGACAATGTTCAGCATCTTCATCAATGACTGGGATGAAGGAATAGAGGGCATTCGCAGATGACACCAAATTGGGAGGGGTTGCTAATAGGGTCAAAATTCAAAATGACTTTGACAGATTGGAGAGCTGGGCCAAAGCTAACAACATGAATTTCAATAGAGAGAAATGTAACATCCTGCAATTAGGCAGAAAAAATGGAATGCGCAAATATAGGATGGGGGACATGTGACTGGACGTGCGAAAGGGATCTAGGATTCTTGGTAGATCAGAAGCTGAACATGAGTCAGCAGTATGATGCAGCAGCCAGGAAAACCAAAACAATTCTTGGTTGCATCAATAGGAGTATGGTGTCTAGATCAAAGGAGGTAATGGTACCACTCTATTCTGCTTTGGTTAGACCTCATCTGGAATATTGTGTCCAGTTCTGGGCAGTTTAATTCAAGAAGGATATTGACAAGTTGGAGCAACCTAAATGGTGAATGGTCTAGAAGCCATGACCTATGAGGAAGTGGCTAAGGGACCTGGGTATGTTTAGTCTGCAGAAGAGAAGGTTAAGAGGGCACATGATAGCCATGTTTAAATATTTGAAGGGATGTCATGTCGAGGAGGGAGCAGGCTTGTTGTCCTAGTCTCTAGAGCAGTGGAAAAGGAGCAATGGATTCAAGCTGCAGGAAAGGAGATTCCACCTGAACCTCAGGAAGACCTTCCTGATGGTCAGAGCTGTCTGACAGTGGAATATGCTACCTCGGAGTGTGGTGGAGTCTCCTTCTTTGGAGGTTTTGAAGCAGAGGCTAGATGGCCATCTGTTGGGAATGCTTTGATATGTGTTCCTGCATAACAGGGGGTTGAACTGGATGGCCCCTGTGGTCTCTTCCAGCTCTATGATTCTATGATTCTTCAATTCCTCCAATGCATTACACCTCCTGTTCTTCAAGAATTCTCAACAACTATTTACAGTGTGTCTGAGATTACATATCCAGGTTTATTTAGTACTCTTAGAAGGAGCTCATCCAGCTCTGGAGACCTGAACTCATTTAGAGTAGCTAGTTCATTTGGCAAAGGGCTCGAGCAATGCTGCATTTTGTCATCCTATCTGTTTAACTTATATGCTAAACATCATACGCAAAATTGGATTAGACTCTGAAGAAGGAGGTTGGAAAATTGGAGAAAGGAACAACAACAATTGAAGATACAATTGATAGATGACAATTGTTAGATGACACCATACTACTAGCAGAAAATAGCAACAACTTGGAATGACTACTGAAGAAAGTTAAGGAAGAAAGCACTAAGGCAGGATTACAGTTGAACATTAAAAAACCCAAAAGTATGCTATGCTAGCATATTCCCTTAAGAATAAAATGGTTCCAGGATTGGATAGATTAGGTCCAGAATATTATAAAACATTTAAAAAGTGTTTAATTCCTAAATTAAAAGTATTATATAATAGTATATTAAGGGGTGATAAAATCCCATTATCATGGAAGCAATCATTAATAATATTAATTTTAAAACCAGGTAAGGATCCGACTGATCCAGGTTCTTATAGACCAATATCTTTAATAAACCAAGATGCTAAAATATTGACAGCAATAATGGCGAAGAGGATGAATAAATTTATTTATAAGTATATACACAAAGATCAATGCGGTTTTATTCAAGGAAGACAGATGGCAAATTTAACAGGGAAAACGATAAATAAAATAAATATAATAGATAGAGATAAACAAAAAGCTGGAATTCTAGCATTAGATTTATTTAAAGCTTTTGATTGTGTGGAATGGCTGGCGTTAAATGTAATTTTAAATAAAATAGGATTAGGAGAGAGATTTAAAGGGTTAATAAATCAATTATATTCACATAATACAGCTGTAGTGATGGTAAATGATGGAATTACAGAACAAAGTCAAATATCAAGAGGAACGAGACAGGGATGTCCATTATCTCCAGTTTTATTTGCAATAGTTATAGAAACTTTAGGCAATGTAATAAGAAATGATGAGAATTTGGAAGGAATTGGAATCAAGGAAAAAAATAAAATAAGTTTATTTGCAGATGATACATTGTTAACAATTAAAGATCCAGTTAAAAAGTTAGACAGAATAGACAAACATTTAAAAGAGTTTAGGGAGAAGACAGGATTAGAAATAAATTGGGCCAAATCAGAAATAATGTTATTCAATTATACCAAAAGAGAAGTACAAAATTTTATAAGTAATAAAAGAATAGTAGTTAAAGTAAAAGAATCAATTAAATATTTAGGAATAGATATTACAAAAAATTTACAAGGACTAGAGGAAAAAACTATAAGAAATTAAATGGAAATTAGAGGATTATAAAAATATAAATTTATCATGGTTTGGAAGAATAGCAGTGGTAAAAATGAAAATACTACCTAAAATTATTTTTTTCTTTAGGATGTTACCAATAAAAGCATCAGAGGGAGAATTAAAAGAGTGGCAAAATTTATTAAATAATTTTTGCAATGGGTATAAGAGAGCGAGGATTAACAAGAAATATTGGTATAAAAGTCAGAAAGAAGGTGGCTTAGGACTTCCAAATTTAAAATGGTATTATTATGCAAATCAACTGAGATATATTATAAGAGTCGTCTCAGGAAAAGGTGACTTAGAATGGTTAGAGATAGAAGATACAAATATTGAGATGAAATTGGAAAATATATTTTTCAGGAATTTTTTAAAGAAAGAAATAGAAAAGATAGAAAATCCTTTCATAAAAAAATACAATAGAAATTTGGAAGAAAAATAAAGGAAAATTCATTCCGAATATATCAACATTAACTCTGATAGTAATGATGGAAAAATTTCCAGTAAATTTAAGAGAAAGAATAGAGAAAGAAATAAAAAAACAAAAAATATATAGATTAAAAGATTGGATGAAAATAATGACTAATAAAGATAAAATAAAAGAGAGATTGCAGGAAACCAAAATATCTTGGTTAAATTATATACAGTTAGAGCAATGGACAAAGAGTATGAAAAGATATGTTAAAGATTTTAAAGAACATAATAAGTTTGAACAAATTATTATTCAAAGAGAAAATATGAAAGAAAATGAATTATTAAAGATATTACAAGTGAAATATATAAAATGTTGGTAAAAGATCAAGAAGAGGATGATTATCTTAGAAAAATGTGGGAGGAAGAGACATCACAAAATATAGATATACAAGAATGGAGAAAAAGTTGGAAACAACGTCATTTAAAAATTATTGGTAAGAATAAAAGAGAATTATTATAAAATAGTTTGGAAATGGTATTTGACTCCAGTAAGATTAAACCAGATAGATGAGAAATATTCTAGATTATGTTTGAGAGGATGTCAAGAAATTGGTACATATATGCATATGTGGTGGAATTGTAATAGGATAATGGAATTTTGGCAAAAGGTTTTTAAAGAAATAAAAGAGATAGTAGGAATTGATATACCAATATGTCCAAATATAGGTCTGTTCTCTATATATAATAAGGTTGAGTGTACTCAGGCAATGAAGGAATTAAAAACAAATTTATTAACTGCAGTAAGGTTAATAATAGCAAAAAAATGGAAAATAAATGAAGAAATTCAAATAGAGGAATGGTATAAAGAAGTGTGGAAAATTGCAATTAATTATAAGTTAACTTGTAGAATCAGATTTATGAAAGGTCTTGTGAAAGGGAATGATTTTGAAGAAATTTGGAAAATATTCTTGGAAAAAGCTTTGATAAGAGATGGTAAAGCTACCCTTTCACAAGAAGAATGGCAATGTTGGAAAGTGGAGTAAACAAAAAGTTGGCTCTCGGGGGTGGATTTATTCATTTTTTTGTTAATTATGTGGGGCTTTGTTTATTTGCATTTGTATTGTTTATTTTTTTTCATAATAAAAAAATAAAATAAATAAATAAAAAGAATAAAATGGTTCAGAATTTCAGAAAGAGAATGGAAAAAGGTAATGCTTTGATTAAATATGTAAATGTTTGCAGATCAAGTATGTCAGGGTATTTGACAAAGATTATGTATAAGGGAGAAGAGGGATTCAACTGGATAATTTTTGATATATAGAAGCGGGGGGGTGGAAGGATTATAATAATGATATATGTACTTGTGTTTACATATGCTTTTATGTATTTTGAAAATTAACAAAAATTCCTTAAAAAAAAACAAAAATAATTACCATGGATGATTTACATAACTTTAAAGTAGTCAATAAGACACTGAGATAGTTGGCTCAGTCACTAATCAAAATGGGGACTGCAGTCAAGAAATCAGAAGACTAGAATTTGAAAAGAGAGCTATGAAGGAATTAGACAAGACCCTTAAGTGTAAAGACATATAACTGAATATCAAAATCAAAGTTGTCCAATGCCATTTCATTTTTGGTTTCTGTATCTGGCTGTGAAAGCTGGACAGTGCAGAAAGCTGATAGGAAGCGAAAAAACTCACTCATAATTTGATTCTGGAGAAGAGTTCTGTGGATATCCTAGAATAAATCAAGCCTGAATTCTTCCTGGAAGCCAAGGTGACTAAATTGAGACTGTCATACTTTGGACATATCAAGGAAAGACATGATTCACAAGGAAAGGCTACAATGCCTGGCAAGGTAGACAGCAGTCCACCATTACAGGTGGATGGATTCAATCAAGGCAGCTGTGGCCCTGAGTCTGTAGGACCTGAACAGGTGTGGTGATGACAGGGTGACTTGAAGGTCTTTCATTCATTGGGAGTCCAATAAGTCAAAACTGACTTGTGATCAACAGCAGTTATCCCTGCTGATGAGGACAGGAATAGTGAGTTTATGGGCCTGATAAGATGTCTTATGAGATGTGTTGTCTCCCTGGGGCAAAGATTAGTGATGTAACACAGTGGCTTACAAAACGGGTCATTATCTCTTCCTTTTGGTCCATGTGGGAACCAAAGACACTGAAAGGCACAGCCTCCAAGAGGTTGTATGGGATAATGAGGCTCTGAGTAGGAGGCTGAAGGACTTTAATGCACAGGTTGTCATTTTGTCTCTTTTCCTAGTTGAAGGACATGGCCTGGGAAGTTAGAGAAGAATAGTGGAGGTGAACAACTGGCTCTGTAGATGATGCTGCCAGGAACAGTTTGGCTTCTTGGACTTTGGTTTCATGAAGATGGTCTTCTGGCAAGTGATGGGTTGCACCTAACCACAGTTGGCAGGAAGGTTTTCGCTAAGAGTCTCAGAAACCTAATAAGGAGGGCTTTAAAGTGAGTTATGAGTGGGAGGGAGACTGTATTCTTGAGGGCAGGAACTCATCAAGTGCTGGAGATAATAGCCTGAATTTTATAGGCAGAACTGGGCAAACAATCCAAGAACCAAACAGGAGGAGGGAAAGAAACTTAAATAATTACCTAGTCATTGTGATCCATAGTCTATGATTCAAGTCTCCAGGGTTGGATGAACTATATCCAAGGGTATTAGAAGAAGTGGCAGAAGTAATCTCAGTGCCCCTGGCAATAATCTTTGAGAAACCCTAGAGAATGGGAGAAGTCTCAGCGGACTGGAGGAGGGCAAATATTGTCCCTATCTTCAAAAAATGGAAAAAAAGAGGACCCAAACAATTACTGTCCAATCAGCAATCAGTATATCAATACTAGGAAAGATTCTAGAGCAGATTATTAAACAAACAATCTGTTAGGACATAGAACGGAAAGCCATGATCATTACAAGTCAACATGAGTTTCTCAAAAGCAATTCATGCCAGACTAATCTTCTCTCTGTCTGTCTGTCTCTCTCACTCTCATTCATTCTCTTTTCCTTTGATAGAGTTATTGGCTTAATAGATGAAGGCAATGCTGTGCATGTAGCATATCAGGATTTCAGTAAATCCTTTGACAAGGTCCCCCATGATATTCTTGCAACCAAGCAAGTAAAATCTGGGTTAGGCAATGCTACTGTTATGTGGATTTGTCATTGTTTGACCAACCAAACACAAAGGGTACTCACTGATGGATGGCTCCTCATCATATTGGAGAGAAGTTACTCGTTGGGTGTGGCAGAGTTCTATTCTGCCCCCGTTGCTATTCAACATCTTTTCAGGAAGGATATTGATAAGCTAACACATGTCCAGAGGAGGGCCACCAAAATAGTTGAAGGCCTGGAAACTATGCCGTATAAGGAGAGACTTGGGGAATTGGGTATGTTTAGCCTGGAGAAGAGAAGGTTAAGAGGTGACATAATACCTATGTTTAATTATTTGAAGAGATGTCATATGGAGGATGGAGCAAGTCTGTTTTCTGTTGCTCCAGGACTAGGATACGGAGCAATGGCTTCAAACTACAGGAAAAGAGGATCCATCTAAACGTTAGGAATATCTTCCTGATGGTAAGAGCAGCTGAACAGTGGAATGCGTTGCCTTGGAATGTGATGGAGTCTCCTTCTTTGGAGATTTTTACACAGAGGCTAGATGGCCATCTGTTGGGAATGCTTTGATGGTGTATTCCTGCATGGCAGGGGATTGAGCTTGATGGTCCTTGTAGTCTCTTCCAGCTGTATGATTGTAGGATTCTATGTACCCCTTTACTTTTTTATTTTTTAACCTGTTCTGGGCTGCAGTCCCATTACTGCATGTTTTATTCTATTTTTACCAGTTATAGCAGTGCCTTCCTTTTGGGATAAAACGGAGGCAAAGCAGGTATTAAACAGTTCGGCTTTCTCTTTGACCTGTTAGCATTACACTGTTTTCTCTATACAGCAGCCTTACCATTTGCTTGTTCCTTCTTTTCCTCTGAACATAGCCAAAACTCCCCTTTCATTATTTTTAACTTCTCTAGTGAGCCTGGGTCCTAAATACCCTAAAGGCACCAGATTCTATCCGATCTTAGGCCATTTCCACACGGGGTAAGGGAATCGCCCACGCCACTACTTACTGGACTTTTCGGCTCCCTGGTCCAGTCCGCACTGCTTCGGAGCAGTGCGTGCTCATTGATACGCACTGGTCCAGCATCCCAAATGGCGGCTTCCGATTGGTCGAGGGTCTTGACCAACCACTGAAGCTCGCCAGCCTAGAGCCCGCCCCCCCCTGCAGATCGCAGGCTCACATTGGAACAAGCCTGCGAATCTGCATAAGGGAGCAGGCTCACAGTGGTGCGCTCTGTGCTTTTGAAAAACCTGTTTTTAGTGGTCTTTCAAAAGCACGCTGGGGACCACTTGGGGTCGTCCTGGAGCGGGCTGAAGTGCAGATCTACGTTAAGTAGGTCCGACCCAGTCCGCTTCTAGGTGCAGACCTCCTCCTTGGAGGACGGACTGTACTGTTTTAAAAACCCAGTGTGGAAATGGCCTTAGAAGCTAAGCAGGGTCAGCCCTAATACTTAGATGGCAGACTCCCAACGAATACCAGGTGCTGTAGGCTATACTTCAGAGGAAGGAACTGGCAAACCCACCTCTGAGTATTCCTTTCCTTAAAAACTCCTATGAAATTCATGGGTTCAGTATACTCTTTTAAGTATAAGTCAACGGTGACTTAAAAGTGTGTGTGCGCGCATGCGCACTCACACACACACACACACACTGAGGCCCTTTCCACACCTTACCTGCATCTTGTGATGTCTCGGCATCATCCTGGCAGTGCCTTTGCCAGGATAGGAGCATGTCTAGAATGCTCCCCTCCACAATGGGCTGGCTGCCAGCAGGTCCCAGCTGATGCAATCATTGCACAAAAGGGGCCTATTACTGGATTTTCCCCAGTAACAACATAATGCATGATTGTGACAGCTGGGGACATGACAAGTGTGGGACCATGACAATGTTGTGCAGTAGCACACATCACGGACTGGCTTTTCAATGCATTCTCATGCTGGGATGGGGCCGTAGTGCAGAAATGGCCCCAGTTAGCCTGAGCTCATTCCCTCTGCAAGTACTTACCTCTCTGACTTTCTCCCCAGCTCTTTTGAGATAAACTTCCTTGTAGATATCTAGATATCTTTCTGTTCTGTCCTTATGTCCATGGTATGACCTTAGATATAATTGTTCCTTTCTCCAAAAGAAGCTATGTCATTAAGAAACTTTTTTTGCAGGGTAAATAATGACCCACGCTATGGCTTCACATTTATAGCTGTTCCTGCAGTTTCTAGCCAGACTTGGGAGGATACCAGATATCATTTTGATATCAATAATTTGGCCTTCCTCATCTATTCCTTCCCACGTGCTTGCAAGGCCCCCGGACAAGCACACAAACAGGCTCTGTTGCTAATTGCTGGAATATTCAAAATAAATACAGGCTGCCCAGAAATAGCCAAACTGCAGCTTCTGGAGACCTCCAGGCAAGTACCACATTATGTATGCACGCTACTTATGAAGAACTCCCTGCCCCGAGCAGGCAGCTTGATGAGCCGAATGCTCAAGCATCAAGCACTCCGTGTTTGTCAATAGGATAGCCAGTATGCAATTTGGACTTAACTCAATCATGCTAAGTTCTGACCTTTCTGAGGCTTTGTCTTCAGCCAGAAACTCAATGTTTTCCCCCAAGTACAGACTAGCCTACAGCCACATTTTCCCCTATAAGAACCCCTGACTTTGAGAGTTTCCTTGGATCGCTCCCGACTTCCATACCGCCTTGTTGCTGCTTTGCCTGGCGAGCCTTCCCCTCAGTCCCACGTACTGAGAACCTTCATATCCATGAACTCTATCTTCGACTACCTGGGCTTCAGGACAGCTGCAGTATTTCCCATACCAAAAACCTCCTCTAAGAATCCCTCTATCCAACTCCAACCTTTATTTCTCTAGTTATCTGTGTGAGTGTGTTGCATACACTTGTTTGATTGTATTTTAATAAATACAACAATTATTATTTCACATCTGTTTGCTCCTTGACTCGGTCTGACCCCGTAGACATTGGGTAAAAGATCTCGTTCCGTTGCCTTGCCTCTCGCAGTGCTAACTTGTGCTCTTTGACTAATTTCCCAACTTGTATAATTTGGAGAGCATTTAGGTGCCCCTCACAGGACCCCCAGAAATCAGGGTAACATAGCCAATATTTTGAGGAAAAAGAGCTGAATTAATTAAGAAAGATTGTGTGCAGGTATGGTCAGGAAAGATGAATAGTGGACCAAAAAAATTCTCAGACAGAGAATTATATAGAAAAAACAGACTTCACACAATTAAATCCTTCCCCCAGACGCCATTTTTTAAATGTTTACCTTATTATTGATACTATCTAATATGAATAAACAAAATACTCCCAGGCTAGAAACTCAGGTGAGGCATACTGCTAATAGGTTTCAGTCTACTGTACTTTACTACAGACTTGACAAATTTAGAAATAAGTCTCACAATCTTACTTTTTGTTAACAATCAGTAAAATAATGGCTTGTCCTGAAGAGTAGAAGCAAGTTGTTTCCTCTGATGTCTAAGAAGTTCAACATTGAAGGTCTCCTTTGGTAAATTATCGACCACATAGCTAAAGTAGTTGAAACAAAAAAAGATTAAGCTGCCAGCCAAACATATATGGGAGAGACCTGGGGGATAAAGGAACTAATAATAAATAAAAATAGATCAGAAACAACAAAAATCCATGTCTGGCTTCCTCTTCATCCTGAACCACAACTCTTTTTAGCCTGTGAAGAATCCTCTGCTGACTTTAGCTTTGAGAGTTATTCAATAAGTGCAGGGCTGTTAGTGTACAAAGTGATTTGAGCTGCCCTTCTTGACATCACTGATGTCTTATGTTCCTCTTAGCTTGGTCTCTCTTCTTTCTCTCTCCCTAGATAGCAAATGAGCACAGCCATAAGCAGTTAGTAATCTCTGAGGATGTAAACAACACTTTTTGCTTATGTGATAGACTCCTCTATGCTCTTGTCCTTTTCCTGGAGGGCCCCTAGTGTTACAGATGGCATTAGCAGCTATATAAAATTTGATCTGTTTTGAACCCTTTATAGTGCGTCATTGATGAAAAAAAATAGTCTTGTGACAGGGGTTCTGAACTTAGTCAGGAGATCTGGTGTTTGTCCCAAATATTCAGGCTTATTTCCCAAGCTTAGAGTAGTTTTCAGTTAAGTTTGGCCCCAAGTGAAGCAAAGTGCAGGGAAGCCAACCAGTACATAAGCAATGGAAGGAAGGGCAAAGATTCAGAATTAGTTTCCTGTTACTCACTTACCATGGAACAGAAGTGTGAAGAACAAAACAGAGATGAGGAACAGCAGATACTCAAACAGGTGCTCAAAATGAGGCATTTATTCTACACTGGAAAATTGCCAGGCACATTTAGATAATTACTTTATTCTGGTACAGTAGCCCAGACTGTTAAATTCCTTACAGATTCCATGCACAGTTAGCTGTGGACACTTAACTGTGATCAATCTCCATTGAATTTGGTATACCTTACTTCAGAACAGAGAGCCATGGAATTGACCTGAAAATGAGGACCCTTTGCCTCTGAGAAAAGTATCAAATCATATTTCACTACTTAACATGCAACAATGAATTGAATGAATAAACATTTCATCACTTTTTAAAAAATCTGCCTTTTCCGTTTCCTTTTTTATTTTCTTTCAGTTGAAAAGAAATAATTTTCACATTACCACTTGCTTGTACTATACCACATTTATCATTATTTACTTTAGTTAAGGTATTTATATGCAGATCCCTCTTAAGGCAGCTTATAGAAGTTGAGTCGATTCCTATATAGTAGAATAATGTAACATGGTTTGGATAATAAGCACACGATTCTTCCAAATGATTTACAGTACAATACAGTTTACTTGTGGTGTTTCCAATCTAGGTTCCCAAAAAGAGTGTCCGCAGGACTTTTTCCAGAGGGAAGAGGAACTTCATAGTATAGTGGCATGCAAGCTAATTATGCAAGCATAATTTGCACATATAGTGCATGGTTCTACAGCACATCTCAAAGGTGGTAGTGATGATGGTGACAGCAGTAGCAATGACACACTGGCAGGCATCTTAGCCTGTGCCAGAGGCTCTGGGTGGTACTGTGCAAGTACACCAGAAAGCTCAGAAGGCAGGAAGGTGGGAAAAGAGCCCAGAAGATGAGGGAAGATGCCCAGGCCAGATCTTGTGTGATGAGTGTGGCAATGCTGCTTGAGCCCAGGGGCAGGCAGTCCAGCAGAGCTTTGCTTCCAAGCAGCCACAAGAACAGAAGGGAGTCTCTTTGCTCTTATGGCTGCTTAGAAGTGAAGCAGTGAGGATCTCAGTGCTGAGCGCACAAAAGAAATACCATTTCCATTCTGAAAGACCACTGAGAGAGTAGAGAAGGTAGGTGCTTCAAAAGAAGCAACTTCACCGTTCTGTGCTCCAGGGCTAGCCTGCTGCTGTATGAAGAACCCAGGCAGACAGACTCAATTGAGTTACCCACCCACAGATCCAGCCAGCCAGGTCTCTGTAAAATACAGGTTAGGGTGGCACACATCCAGAATCAGATTCTAGAGAGGTGTTGCTTTCCATTTACTGACTTGACTGTTGATTTCACTTAGCCTCAGACAGCCAGTTTTTATGCTCTTGCAGGAAGGAGACAAGTGGCACTCACTGGCTTATTCAGTGCCCAAGGGGTCTGCTCTTCTTTGCCAAGGAGAACAGAGGTATTACCAGGCCAATTGACTCCTCCTCTCTCCTGTAGATGCCAGCCCTAGCAAGGCCTGTTCACCCACTGACAGACCACCCACCCACCTACAATCATGTGCTTGAATGTGTCCTGTTTTTATCTCTATCCGTCTGTCCGTCTGTCCTGTCTGTCTGTCTGTCTGTCTGTCTATCTATCTATCTATCTATCTATCTATCTATCTATCTATCTATCTATCTATCTATCTATCTATTTTTTAAAACATGCAGCTGGACAGAGAGAACTAGAGAACAAATGCTAGTCCACCACTGGTAGCCTCACACGGGGTGGGTGGGGGTGATACCCCTTTAAAACTTCCCAAACTTACTGGGTGATTATTACCCTGATTTCTGGGGGTATCCTGGGGGACACTTTGATTTGCTCCAAAAATACAAAGACTGGGGAAATTAGCAGAGCACTGGCCTTAGCAGAATAAAGGGATCTTATACCCAATTTTTATGGAGTCAGACCAAGCAAAAAGCCAGACAATCGTACTAATAAATGGATTTTATTAACAAATATGCTCTCACACACCAACACAATCACTCACTCGCACACACAAGGCCTACCTGTTGGAAAAATTACCAGCATTCTCTCTCCCCGCTCCATCTTGTTATTAGAAGAGATGGGCAATAGCAAGATAGGTCCTCCCTTTCTGTTGCATGCCAGATCTTCTCCATTTGCCTCTCTGTCTTTTATTGCATGATCATAAATACCTTTGGTGCTCAGATCATGTGACCCAGGACAGTTGCTTGGGTCATCGGTCTTATAAAAGTTAAGACCTCCCTCTCTCTGAAAAGCTCTCTCTCTCTTTGTTCTCAATGGCTGCTTTCCCTGAACTCTTCGCATGCTCCGAGTTTGAGTCCCATCAAGGAGGATGGTGAGTTAAACTGAAGAATCTCCTATTCACTAGATTAGACAGGTAGCAGGCTCTCTCAATACAGATGTAAATGAAGAGTCATTAGTAAAGTATTTAGTCTTTTATTCAAAGCTACCTGCGTCTGTGTTTATTCCAAGTACCAGTCTGAAGCCACAAGTCATTAGATAAAACTTCTACCGCTTCTCTGTGTGACTTTGCTAAATGAAGATTGGATCCTCGCAGGTTCAGTCTCATTTTCCCCTACAAATTTGGGTCACGGGCCCAGAAGAGAAGTTCTTTGTTTGATGACCACGTGGCACCTGGCCGGCAGAGACTGACCGATTGAACAATGGCTTCTAATCCATTGCTTACTATTGAAAAGTTAACTGGTAGCAATTACCGAAATTGGTCTTGGAATATACAAATGCAATTAACTACAATGGGACTGTTTAAAGTTGTGAAAGGACAGCGGCCCACAGAAGATAGGGAAAAGCAGAAATTTGATGAAGATGATGAGAAAGCAACTGCTTATATTTGCCTAGCAATTGATCCAAGCATTGTTTATCACATCAGAGACCTGAAAAGTGCTAAAGAAATATGGGAAAAACTGAAGAGATTATTTGACTCTCCCAGTATTGCAAAGCAAAGTGGTATTATAATCAGACTTACAAGAATGAAATTGTTAAATCCTAGATTTTTGAATGAACATATTAACACTCTCATGACTATGGTATCTGAATTGCAAAGTGCTGGAGAAAATCTTTCAGAACCTGTGAGATTGGGAATGTTTCTAGGAAGCTTGCCTAAATTTTTTGAGCCCATAATTGATGCTCTACAAATTAAGGGAGATGTAAATTTGGAAACTGCTATTGCTGAAGTTATAGAATATCAAAATAGGAAAAATTTGAGGAATTTTAAACCTGAAGTAAGAGCTGCTGAAAAAGAGTTCACTCAACTTGCTGAGCAGAATTTACACATCAAAGCGTCTTCTTCACAGAGAACAAATGGCCACCAAATTAACATTTCAAAACAACAGAGACACAAACCCAGTGATAAAAGTGATTTTAACTCTAAGAAGAAATCTTCTGCAAATTTTAATGTTGGTCTAATTAATGAACAATTGCTCAAGCCTATGCAAAATCAAAAAGAAAATATAATTGTAATTGACAGCGGTGCTACTAGTCATTACTTTAATCGGAGAGAAATGTTTGTAAATCTTGATACAAGCATACATTTTCCTGTTTATTTAGCAAATGGCCAATCAGTGGTTGCAAAAGGGAAAGGGACAGTTCTTTTGCAAACAAAACTTGGCGCCAACAGGATAGAGACTTTAAGAATTCATGATGCTTATTTTGTCCCAGATTTAAAAGTGTCTCTTTATAGTGTCAGAACAACTACAGCGAGAGGAAACAGAGTTATTTTCAAAAAGGAAACTTGTTTTGGTCTTCATGGCAAAAATTTAATTTTTCGAGGAATCCTAAATGGTGACTGTTACCAAATGCAAATTTTGGATTCATATGCAAATACTGTGATCCAGTGTAATCACAAAGACTGTTTAAGTTTATGGCATCGCCGATTTGGGCACAGAAATGTACAATGCATTCAGAGACTGGCTAATCAAGAACTTGCTATAGACTTTAATTTTAAAATATGCTCTAACAATGAAGGATGTGAAAAATGCTTAAGGGCAAAAGCTGTCAAAGTTTCACATCCGCCAGTTACTGAGAGACAATCCACCAAACCACTAGACCTTTTATATACTGATCTTTGTGGTCCATTCAGCCAAAAGTCTGCAGGTGGAAATTCTTACTTTATGACTATTATTGATGATTTCAGCAGATACACATACACTTACCTTCTCAAAGAGAAAAGTCAAGCTTTTGAGAAATTCAAGGAATACTTTAATCTTGTCTCTAATAGATTTGGCTACAAACCTAAAAGCCTACGCTCTGACAATGGAAGTGAATTTGTTAATGCAGAGTTTGATGAGTTTTTTAAGGAACATGGAATTGAACATCAAACTACACAAGTTTACACTCCAGAACAGAATGGAGTGGCAGAACGAATGAACAGAACTCTCAAAGAGATGGCAGTCACAATGCTTTTAGAGGCTAACATGCCTAAACGCTATTGGTCTGAAGCTATTATGACTGCTACATATTTGTGCAACCGTCTGCCAATTAAATCCAGAGATGCAACTCCATTTCACTTATGGAATGGGACTAAGCCCAAAGTGAATCATCTCAAAGTTTTTGGAAGTAAAGCATATACCTACATTCCCAAACAGAAAAGAGACAAACTTGACTGTAGAAGTGAAGAGGGAATTTTTGTTGGTTATGCTAGAAATGGTTACAGAATTCTAAATCCAGATGGGCGTACAATAAAAATAACAAGTGCTGTTTATGTTGATGAAAGGCCACAGCCCAAATCTAATCCAAACCAAGATGTCTATCCAGATTTGTTTGCAGTGGAAGGAGACTCCCACCAGCAACCAGAGTATGTGACACTGTACAATCCTCCAGATGTCTTGCATCCAGAAGGGGCTACAGATCTGGTGACCCGGCCAGAGGACACGGAACCGGACGGCGCTCAAGGAGCAGCCCCAGGTGTCCAAGTCCAGGTAAGAAGATCTGAACGCAGCAACAGAGGCGTACCACCTGATAGACTGTCTTATCTAGCCACAGAGGAGAAGATTCCACAACCCTCTGACTGGCAAAAGATCAAGGGACTACCAAAGTCAGATTCTCAAAAGTGGGTGGAAGCTGCTGTTGAAGAGATGCAATCTTTATATAAAAATAAAACATGGACTTTGTCAGAATTGCCAAAAGGAAAAAGGGCAATTGGCTGTAAATGGGTCTTTACCACAAAGCAAGATGCAGAAGGGGAAATTCAGAGATATAAAGCCAGGTTAGTGGCAAAGGGATTCACACAACAATTTGGTGAAGATTACAACGAAATTTTTGCTCCTGTTGCCACACACACAACTGTGAGAACTCTCCTAGTTGTTACAGCATCTAAGAAAATGCATGTCCAACATCTTGATGTTAAAACAGCTTTTCTTTATGGACAATTGGATGAGGAACTGTACATGGAACAGCCTCCAGGATTTCAAGTTCCTGGGAAAGAGCATCTTGTATGCAAATTGAACAAGAGCATTTATGGCTTGAAACAGGCTGCCAGAGCATGGAGTGAGAAGCTAAGCCAACTTCTTATCAAACAAGGCTTCACTCCAGGCACTGTTGACAAGTGTGTTTACAAAAGATTCAGAAACAATAAATGGACTTATATTGCATGTTATGTTGATGATTTGATCCTGTGCAGTCAAGATAAAGCAGATAGTGAGGAGATAGTCAACAATCTCAAGAAAGAGATAGACATCAAGAATTTGGGAGACATCTCACACTATCTTGGAGTACAAATAGAAAGAAGCAGTGATGGAAGCTTCTATCTTAACCAGAAACAGAAGATAATAGATCTTCTGGACTGCCTTGGACTAAAGGATGCCAATATTGTGGCAACCCCAATGGAAGTGGGTTTCTTAAAGGACACTAAGAAATGTGAACCCTTGAAAAATGGAGACAAGTATAGGACTGCAGTTGGAAAGCTCCTATACATTGCTAATTTCACCAGACCTGATATTGCAAATGCTGTTGGTATCTTATGCAGAATGGTTAACTTTCCTACTGAAAAAGATCTCATTGCAGTGAAAAGAGTTGCCAGATATTTGAAAGGAACTGCAGATTACAAGCTGATGTTGCCAGCCTGTGATCAACCACGACTGGTTGCCTATGCGGATGCTGACTGGGCTGCAGACCTAGCAGAGAGAAAATCAACCAGCGGAAACCTGATCTTCTATGGTGGAGGAGCTATAAGCTGGTCAAGTAAGAAACAATCTACAAGTGCAGATTCTTCCACAGGTGCTGAGTGTGTTTCTGCAAAAGCAGCATGTGATGAAATAAAGTGGCTGTATAACTTACTTCTGGACTTAGGCATAACAGAGCCCAAGCCAACCATTTTGATGCAAGATAACCAAAGCTGCATCAAACTTTCTGAAAGTGAGAAGCCACTCAAGAAGAACATTGACATTGCTTTCCATAAGGTGCAAGAGATGTGTCGCAATGGAATTGTTCAGCTAGAATACTGCAATACAGAAATGATGCTTGCTGATATTCTTACCAAGCCTCTACCAAGAGACCAGTTCCAGAGACTACGAGAAGGCATGAAGATCCTCGATGTTGGTCCAAGAGAATGAGAAGGGGACTGTTGGAAAAATTACCAGCATTCTCTCTCCCCGCTCCATCTTGTTATTAGAAGAGATGGGCAATAGCAAGATAGGTCCTCCCTTTCTGTTGCATGCCAGATCTTCTCCATTTGCCTCTCTGTCTTTTATTGCATGATCATAAATACCTTTGGTGCTCAGATCATGTGACCCAGGACAGTTGCTTGGGTCATCGGTCTTATAAAAGTTAAGACCTCCCTCTCTCTGAAAAGCTCTCTCTCTCTTTGTTCTCAATGGCTGCTTTCCCTGAACTCTTCGCATGCTCCGAGTTTGAGTCCCATCAAGGAGGATGGTGAGTTAAACTGAAGAATCTCCTATTCACTAGATTAGACAGGTAGCAGGCTCTCTCAATACAGATGTAAATGAAGAGTCATTAGTAAAGTATTTAGTCTTTTATTCAAAGCTACCTGCGTCTGTGTTTATTCCAAGTACCAGTCTGAAGCCACAAGTCATTAGATAAAACTTCTACCGCTTCTCTGTGTGACTTTGCTAAATGAAGATTGGATCCTCGCAGGTTCAGTCTCATTTTCCCCTACACTACCGAGAAGGGAAAGAGGTGAAAACTTATAGGGGATATAGTGGACAGGGAGTAAAGGCGGTGATGCCTTACCTGTCCAGAAGTCTTCAGTCCCGGGGAGTGGCAAGAAGGAAGGATCTCAGTGAAGAGAGGCGGCTGAGGGGAGCACTTGACTAACAGAGTGCCAGTCTCCTAGCATGGTTGGGAGTTCTCCGGACAGACTCTCAAAAACAGGGACTACTTATGGGGCAGAATATACCTCAAGGGCAGGCCCTCTTCTGTGAAGAACAATGGCTGAAATAAAAGGAAAAATGCCGCACAATGGTAACTTGATGGTTCATGTAAATGGACCTCTCCCTTGTAGGATTCTCTGAATTCAGAGTTGCTTAACCTGGGGAAAACCTGGTAATCCCTTAAAGCTGGCTATTTGTGGCTGAGGACCCTTTGTTTGTGCGGATGTGTCTAGCCTGAGGTCTCCTTGGGAAATGTGACTGAGGATTTTCCTAGCCTTTGTCTAGGTTCAGTTGCTTGACCTGTTTGTCTCTGCACCCACCCGGGCAACCCCTCTGGCATGGAAGTCATATTTGATATCCCCCTGGGACGGGGTCTGCCACGGGGGTAACACAATCACCTGCACCAGAATGGAATGCAGTAAGTCCCTGTCAGTCCAAACCAGCCTGCAAAGTGACTGCCTGGTGGTGCTTAAGTCTTCACCTACCCCATCACCAATGCTGGGTCCTAGATCTCTGGAACACAGCCCCCACCAGTGCATTGTTCCTGCCCAGAGTGGAACACTTTTGCCTCTCATTTGTCTCCCCCTTCAGCCGGCTGCTACTGCCCCTTTAAAACTAACCAGGTTTGACCCTGCTTAGCTACCAAAATCAGGCAAGTAGGGGAGGTTGGAAGAAGGAAGTAAAGCTGCTGCCGCACCTGCAATTACCAGCAAGCTTGGAAGCCAGCACTTATATTGTGGGAGGTGGGGAGAATATGCCCAGTCTGCTGATTGCACACTACCATCTGCACCCTCAGAGTTCAGGTCCTAATCCAGTCACTTTGCACCACCACCCCAACTGCAAATCATCTACGATCAGCTTCTGGAAGATACTGCATGCTCCAGGACAATTCGGGCTTCAAGATTCAAACAAAGACCATGTGCAAAGTGAGGCTTAAATAGCTCGTCACTCCACTGCCTCATGTGGTGCATCCCAGTGCTCTCTATGCTGGTCACAGATCCATCTAGCATCTTCTGGGCAGGACATAAAATCTTCCTCTTCCATGCAGTGACAGAGCATCATATGTCTACATAAGCCTTACTACTACATCTCTCTTTTCTGAATGTTTTGTCATCTATTCCAGGAAGGCATCATCCAAGTTGTCAGTCTAGCCTGGTGGTCTTTAGTGGACTTCACAATGACATCACTGTTGTTTCTATCCCCATTATTTCTATCCAGATAGTCTCAACCTGACTTCTAGGATTTAAATCATGATCTCTTCACAGGTATAAACATCTTTGACATATAATGCTACTCCTCGTTATCAGGCCATACACTCCCACTGCATGATAAGGTTTGATTGACAGATATCAATTGGCATGAAATATAAATTATATTCTGCTGTGGTTAAGAAGTGGGCTGGCAAAGAGGAACAGGCTACCTGCATGCACTGCAAAACGAGGTCAGATCAGGACCTCAGGGCATGGCCAGGACATAGTCAGGGAGGCTCCAGTGATAATGGACTTGCAAATGTCCCTCAGTGACTAGACATTAGGGACCAAAACTGCTCCCAAGAACCAACTGATTGACTTCAACCCTCTTCCTTTGTCCACCAAAACTCCCTTTTTGTTCCCTCACCTGTCTTGCTATTAAGAAGCCTTCATGATTCCCATCAGTCCTTTGTCACCTAAGGCTAAGGCCATTTGCTCATTCCAGACCCCACTGTCTGCTCTGTCAGACAGCCAATAACACCTTCCTCCTCAAGGTGGAAAAAAAGTATTTAAACCCTGGCTCTGAGCCAGATAGCTTGTACTATCCTGGATATAGGCCATCACTCTGCTGCTCCAATTCTTGTTCTAGTCTGAGCCACACATCTCTCTAGGTAGGTAAAAATCACCTACTTCACCCTGAATTCTCGCTATCCAATTTTTCTTCCCTTTCTTACAGCTAGCCTTGCATGATTGTGAGACTTCTTGGATCTTGAGTGTGGGTTTGTTAATTCCCCCCAAAAAAACAAGTATTCTTTGAATCTCTGGCTGGTGTTCCTGCATTAGAATCATGCAATCATACAGTCATAGGGTTGGAAGACACCACAGGGACCATCCAGTCCAACCCCCTGCCATGCAGGAACCCACATCAAAGCACTCCCGACAGATGGCCATCCAGCCTCTGCTTGAAAACCTCCAAAGAAGGAGACTCCGCCACTCTCAGAGACAGCATATTCCACTGTCGGACAACTCTGACCACCAGGAAGTTCTTCCTGAGGTTTAGGTGGAATGTCTTTTCCTGCAGGTTGAATCCATTGCTCCTTGTCCTAATCTCTGGAGCAGCAGAAAACAAGCCCACTCCCTTCTCAACATGATATCCCTTCAAATATTTAAACGTGGCTATCATGTCCCTCTTAACCTTCTCTTCCGCAGACTAAACATACCCAGCCTCCTAAGCTGCTCCCCATAGGGCATGGCTTCCAGACCCTTCACCATTTTGGTCACCCTCCTCTGTACATGTTCCAGCTTATCAATATCCTTTTGAAATAAGGTACCCAGAATTGGAGACAGTTTTCCATATGAGAAACCAAAGCAGAGTAGAATGGTACAATTACTTTCCTTGATCTAGACACCATACTCCTATTAATGCAGCCAAAAATTGCTTTGGCTTTTTTAACTGCCACATCACACTGCTGACTCATGTTCATCTTGCGGTCCACCAAGATTCCTAGATCCCTTTCACATGCACTGTTATCCAACCACGTGTCCCCCATCCTATATTTGTGCATTCCATTTTTTCTGCATAAGTGCAGGACATGACATTTCTCTCTGTTGAAATTCAATTTGTTAGATTTGGCCCAGCTCTCCAATCTATCAAGGTCATTTTGAATTTTGACCCAGTCCTCTGGCATATTAGCAACCCCTCCCAATTTGGTGTTATCTGCAAATTCAATCAGCATGCCCTCTAGTCCTTCATGCAAGCCATTGACGAAGATGTTGAATAGCACTGTTTTCTAAGTAATTACAAACTGCATTTGTGCCAGTATGCACAGATGTAAAAGATCCTTTAGGTTGCCCCCCTGGCTTCTCCTTTGAGTTAATGTTCCCCACTGTTTTACAGAGGCACTGGCATCGAGAGTGCCACCCACATATTTGGGATAACATCATCTTCCTTTCCTGTGTGATCTATTTCTCTGAACTAGGATATATCTCTCTATTACTACATTGCAACCATAAGACTCATACCACCTTTCAGGGATAGCTATTATATCACAATTGCTTTGCTGTGTTAAGAATTCTAATTTATCTTGTTTATTTCTCAGTGTAGAGACATCTAAGAACATGGGTCATTCCCCCTAGCTATTTATTTATGGGTTTTTCCCCCTCCCACTGTTGGTTTCTGTACTATTCATTCAGTTCTCCCTATAATATTTGAGCTATTATCTCCAGCACTTCAGGAATTCCTGACCTCAAGAATACTGTCTCCTGCCTTCCCCTAACTCGGTTTAAAACCTTCCTGAGCAGGTTTGTGAGGCTCTAGCATAAGTTTTCCTGCCAACTGCTCTGAGGTGTAACCCATCATTGCCAGAAGTCCCTCTTCATGAAACTGCAGATCATGATCCAAGAAGCCAAAAGGTTCCCAGCAGCACCGTCTGCAGAATCAATTGTGTACCTTCACTATTGGGAACCTGGAGACTGAGCCAGGCCACTGACAAAACCTCACCTTACTCTTATGTAATGCCAGGTCAGTTAAAAATAAAATACATATAGTTTATGATCTCAACAAGGATGAGGATGCTCACCTGGCATGCTTAACAGAAACTTGGCTGGGGGATTGGCAGTGGCCTAGCAGGGGCTCAGGCTTTCCCAGGTGGGTGCCGTGTTAGCAAGCAAGTGAGGGAATGTGGGCAGGGGAGTGGGGTAGCTGTGATCTGTAAAGACCACCTTAATCTGACCAGAATACCTATTAAGGGGTTAAGCCACATTGAGTGTGTACACCTGAGTCAAAACCAGGGATAGACAGGGGATTCTGTTAGTGTAATGTCTACCTCACTGCCTAACAGACTTCCTGGCTGAGCTTACAGAACTGGTCTTGGACCTTTTGTTGGATTCTCTCAGACATTTGGTTCTGGGTGACTTCAATGTGCTATTGGACACCAGTTTGTTAGGTGCAGCTCGGAATTTCATGGTATCCATGACAACATAGGCCTATCCCAATTGGTTTCAGGACCTACACATTCAGCAGGCCACATCCTTGATGCAGTCTTTAGTTCAGAACATAGGGATCTATGGGCAGAGGTGACTAATACCTCTGAGTTGTCATGGACATCTCATTTTCATCATAGCTACAGGCTACCCTTGTAGGGGTGGAGGACTTATTAAAATGGTTTGCCCTCAAAGGCTAATGGATCCTTTGAGATTCCAGGAGGTCTTAGAGGGTTTTAAGACTGATGACACCAACAATCCTGTTGAAGCACTGGCTAATAAGTGGAATCAAAATCTAACCAGGACTATTGACATGGTCACCCCCAAACGTCCTCTCTGACATTTTAGTAAACAGGCTGCTTGGCATACAGTTTGAGTTCCCTCAGGGAACTCAAATGGAAAGGACAACAACTATAGTGCAGCTGGTGGAAAAATTGACTTCTATGCCACAAGACACAATTCTTGTTCCTATTGGATGGCAATATGTGCAGCAAAGAAAACGTTCTTCTCTGTATGCATTGCATCTGCAAATTTAGATCCAGCTGAGCTATTCAGGGTGGTGACAGGTCTAACTCAGGCCACCTGCACCCAATCTTAGAGCCTTCGGTAGCTTGCTGTGATGCTTCTAATGACCATTTCACAAATAAAATATCTCATAAGAGCCGACTTAGATGCCATTGTTGAAGTAGATGTTGATACTGAGCTGTCCACCAACTTTGTGAGTGTGATTATACTGGATAAGTTTCACTTGGTGAATACTGCTGATGTGTACAATCTCTGGGGCAAGTAAGGAAGACTTGTTTTCTCCACCCCTGGGGAGGAGATACAATTGGACTTCAAATACAATATATTATTAACACATCTCTCAGAGAGGAACTTTCCATCCTGCTTAAAAGAGGCAGTGATTAGATCACTTTTGAAAAAGCCCTTGCTGGATCCCCCAGATCTTAATAATTATAGTCTAGTCAATAATTTTCCTTTTTTTGGGCAAGGTGTTACTGCAGCCTAGGCCTACCCGGAGATAGCACCTGATATCGTTTTTGATATCAAACCATTCGGCTTTTCCCTGCCACCCCGCTCCATGTGTTGTGAGGCCACCGAACAAGCATGTAAACATGCATGGCTGGTAATTGCTGGACATTCCATTCTCTACCCAGGCAGGCCAGACACAGCTGGTTCGTTGCTTCAGGGACCTCTCCAGCAAACACCTCATTACATATGCGCGATACTAACAAAGGCTTCCTGCCCCGAGCAGGCTACTGGACAAAGGTTGTGCTGTCCACTGGTAAGCGCTGTGCATTTGCATACTGGCTACAGTATTGTTAATTCAGCTTTGACTCAATCATGCAAAGTTGTGACCTTTCCGAGACATTGTCTCGCACCCAAAACACATTGTTGTCCCTGAGTAAGGCAGAGCCTACAGTCCCAATTCACCCTATAAAAACCCCGATTCCAAGACCTTCCTCGGATCACTCCTGAGTTTCATCCCACCTTGCTGCTGTTGTGCTTGGCGAGCTCCCCCAGCTAATCGAGCTGAGTTTCTCCTCCGCACCCCCGGATTCTTCGCAAGGTCCAGGACGACGAGACAGGTGTCGTATCACCATTTTCCCAAAAAATATCTATCCTAAACTCAATCTCCAATCTCTTAGTTAGCTGCGTGACTGTGGTGTCTTTAATACTTGTTTGTCTGCAATAAAACATTATTTTTATTACTGTACATCGATGTGGCTGCTTGGCTAACCTGACCCCATAGACAATGAGTTGCAAGATCCTGCTAAGTTACCCTGCCTCTTGCTAGCTTAAGTGAGTGCTCCAGCTAATTTTCTCCAAAAGTGTGTGTTGTTGTTTGGTTATTTAGGTGTCCCTCCCGGGACCCCCAGTAAAGAGAGTAACAGAGGTGATCAAAAAGGCAGTTGCCTTCCAACTCCAGGTGGTCTTGGATGATACAGTCTTCCTTCACCCATTTCAAACTGACTTCAGGCAGAATATGAAGTTGAGACTGCTGTGGTCGCCTTAGTGGATGATCTCTGTCTTAGCATCAATGGGTGGAATGTATCCCTGTTGGTGCTTTTAGTCCTCTCAGAAGCATTCGATACCATTGATCATGGTGTCCTCCTGGAATGCCTGGGAAGGGGGGTGGGAATCAGATACACTGTGTTGCAATGGTTCTTGTCTTACCTCTCAGGAAGGTTCACTGAATTATAGAATCATAGAATCAAAGAGTTGCAAGAAACCACAACAGTCATCAAGTCCAACTCCTGATATACAGGAACACACACTCAAAGCACACCCAACAATTGGCCATCCAGACTCTGTTAACAAACCTCCAAAGAAGGTGACTACACCACACTGTGAGGCAGCATATTCCACTGTCAAAAGGATCTTACTCTCTGGAAGTTTTTCACCTCTTAACCTTCTTTTCATCAGGCTAAACATACCTTGCTCCCTCAACCACTTCCCATAAGGCATGGTTTCCAGACTCTTCACCATTTTGGTCACCCTCCTCTGGACATGTTCCAGCTTGTCAATATCCTTCCTGAACTGCAGTGCCTAGAACTGGACACAGTATTCCAGGTGAAGTCTAACCAAAGCAGAATAGAGTGGTATTATTACTTCTCTTGAGCTTGACACTATACTCCTATTAATGCAGGCTAGAATCCCATTGGCTTTTTTAGCTACCACAGCACACTGTTGACTCATGTTCAGCTTGTTGTACACTAAGACTCCAAGATCTCTTTCACACATACTGTTTTCAAGTCAGGTGTCACCCATCCTATATCTGTGTATTTCATTCTTTCTTCCCAGGTATATTACTCTACATTATACCCTATTAAAATTCATTTTGTTAGTTTTGGCCCAGCTGTCTAATCTGTCAGGGTCATTTTGAATTCTGATCCTGTCCTCTGGTGTATTATACCCAGTGGATAGGATTTGGTGTCATCTTCAAATCTGATGATTTATTTTATTTATTTATTTATTATTTATTTATTTATTTATTTATTTATTTATTTATCTGATGATCTATTTCATCATTCAAGTCAGTACTATTGAATAGCATTGGGCCCAGGATAGAACCCTATGGCACCCTGTGATAATGGGGCTTCCCATTATCTAAGCTTAGCTAAAGGGGGATACTTCCCTCTTCAGGTAAACCAAGGGTTAATGAGGTGTTGGGATTAGATTACATTTTAGTGTGGGTCAACATCACAGGACGCAGGGTGAGGATTGACCAATCAAAAGGAAAGAGTGAGCATCTTCGGGATGCTTCGAGATGCTTCTTGGGAGAAGTTATAAAACTTCTGGGAGGCCATGTGGCCGAGAGAAGAACAAAGGGACATCCTAGAGATGTGATCTGGGCCAGTTGTAGGCTGGAGGCTCCATGCCTCGTCTCCTGGCCCCTCCCGTCTCTATTAGAACATCTAAGCCTAAAAACATCTGTGACTACTAGAATAAAGTAGTTAGCCGCGTTAGGCTTTTAATTATTTTGGAGTTGGCTGATCTAAAGAATGTATCTGTGCTTTTATATCTGTTGTTGTAACTACTTGTAACTTAAGCGTACCTGGGAGGGGGGAGCCTCTCATGTGTATTATTGTCTTGTTTATGTGCATGCCTTGAATAAATACTTGCTGTAAGGCCTCTGTTTCCTCTCCATTCCCACGCCATCCTTCGGCACACGCTAGATAGGACTTCTCTCACTCAGAAGGGGGGGAGGTGAGAGGAAAGAAAGGTCCTTAGCATAGAGATTGGTAATCCACTGAGCAGATATTCTGTACTGCTCAGATATTCAGAAATCAGCGGGTGGTGGCAGCATAATTAATAACGCTGGAGGAATTACCAGCCTTTTTCAAGGATGGGAGTCAACCTTGGGAGGCTGGCATGAACTCCAGTATGACACACCCCACTGGTCACTTCTTTCCAAGATGAAGAGGAGCCATTAGTGAGCACTCTTTGTGTTTGGCCAGTAAGCCAATCACAAATCCGCCTATCAGTAGCATTACCTAACCCAGATTTTACTTGCTTGTTTGCAAGAATATCATAGTGGACTTTGTTGAAGGCCTTACTGAAATCAAGACACTACATCCACAGCATTGCCTTCTTCCACAGAGCTTTTAACACTATCAAAAAAAAAAAAAGAAAAAAGAAAAGAAAAGAGACATCAGATTAGTCTGGCATGACTTGTTTTTGAGAAACTCATGTTGACTTTAAGTGATCATGGCATTCCTTCCTGAGTGTTTACAGACTGTTTGTTTAATGATCTGCTCTAAGACTTTTCCTGCTATTGATGTCTGGCTGACTGGGCAGTAATTGTTTGGGTCTTCTTTTTTCCTCTTTTTGAGATGGGATGTTACCACAGTTTCTAGCCGGACTTGGGGGGATACCAGGTATCATTTTGATATCAATAATTTGGCCTTCCTCACCTATTCCTTCCCACGTGCTTGCGAGGCCCCCGGACAAGCACGCAAACAAGCTCGGTTGCTAATCATTGGAATATTCACAACAAATACAAGCTGGCCAGAAATAGCCAAACTGCTGCTTCAGGAGACCTCACGGCAAGTACTCTCATTATGTATGCACGCTACTTACAAAGAACTCCCTGCCCCGAGCAGGCAGCTTGACGAGCCGAATACTCAAGCGTCAAGCACTCCACGTTTGCATACTGGCTACTCTATTGACAATTCGGTCTTAACTCAATCATGCTAAATTCTGACCTTTCTGAGGCTTTGTCTCCAGCCCAAAACTCAATGTTTTCCCCAAGTACGGACTAGCCTATCGCCACATTTTCCCCTATAAGAACCCCTGACTTTGAGAGGTTCCTCAGATCGCTCCCGACTTCCGTACTGTCTTGCTGCCGCTTTGCTTGGTGAGCCTTCCCCTCAATCTCACGTACTGAGAACCTTCATATCTACGAACTCTATCTTCAGATTACCCAGGCTTCTGAACAGGTGCAGTATTTCCCATACCAAAAACCTCCTCTAAAAATCCTTCTATCCAACTCCAACCTTTATTTCTCTAGTTATCTGTGTGAGTGTGCTGCATGCACTTGTTTGATTGTAGTTTAATAAAGACAATTATTATTTCACATCTGTTTGCTCCTTGACTTGGCCTGACCCCGTAGACGCTTGGTAAAAGATCTCGCTCCACTGCCCTGCCTCTCGTATTGCTAACTTGTGCTCTTTGACTAATTTCCCCAACTTGTGTAATTTGGAGAGCATTTAAGTGTCCGTCACGGGACCCCCAGAAATCAGGGTAACAGGGGACAACATTTGCCGTCCTCCAGTCTGGGACTTCTCCTAATCTCTAGGAACTCTTGAGGATTATTGCCAGTGGTACTGAAATAATTTCTGCCAGTTCTTTTAATACTCTTGGATGTAGTTCATCTGGCCCTGGTGACTTGAATTCATTTAGAGTAGGTAGGTATTCCTTTACTACCTCTTTACCTATTCTGTGCTGCATTCCCCCTATTACATCATCTGTTCCATTTTCTCCAGGTTGAACTCTGTTTTTGTTTTGGGAGAAGACCAAGGCAAAGAAAACATTGAATATTTTTGCCTTTTCTCTGTCCCTTGCTGCCACTTCTCCATCTTTTCCTTGCAATAGCCCTACCATCTATATTTTTTCCTTTTGCTTCAGGCATAACAAAAAAAAGAGCCCTTTTTATTGTTTATAACCTTTCTAGCAAGGTTAGAGCTGAGCTCGTTCTGCACTTTAGCTTTTCTGCCCTTTTCCCTACATGGGCTGCTATTTGTTTGAATTCCTCTTTAGTGATTTTCCCCTTTTTCCATTTGTTGTACATGGCACTTTTAACTCTTAGTTCAGTTGAAAGTTCTTCAGACATCCATCTTTGTTTCTTTGGACACCTCCCATTTTATCTCCTAAATGGAATTATTTGAAACTGTGCCTTCAATATCTCACTTTTAAGAAACACTCATCCACCAGAAACTCCTTTCTCTTTTAGTGTGCCCAATCATGTACGAAACTTAATATTTCTCTAAGTTTACTGAAATCAGCTTTCTCAAGGTCTAGGATGCTTGACCAGGCCTGGCTTTCCTTTCCACTGTATGACAATGTTGCCGCAGCATCTAGACAGACTTGGGGGGCACCAGATATCATTTTGATATCAATAATTCAGCCTTCCTTACCTATTCTTTCCCACGTGCTTGCGAGGCCCCCAGACAAGCACGCAAACAGACTCGGTAGCTAATTGCTGGAATATTCAACAACAATACAGGCAGGCCATAAATAGCCAAACTACCGCTTCAGGAGACCTCACAGCAAGTACCCTCATTATGTATGCACGCTACTTACAAAGAACTCCCTGCCCCGAGCAGGCAGCTTGACGAGCCGAATACTCAAGCATCAAGCACTCCGCGTTTGCATACTGGCTACCCTATTGACAATTCGGACCTAATTCAGCCATGCTAAATTCTGACCTTTCTGAGGCTTTGTCTCCAACCCCAAACTCATTGTTTTCCCCAAGTATGGACTAGCCTGTGGCTACAATTTCCCCTATAAGAACCCCTGACTTTGAGCATTTCTTTGGATCGCTCTCGACTTCCGTACTGTCTTGCTGCCGCTTTGCTTGGCGAGCCTTCCCCTCAGTCCTATGTACTGAGAATCTTCACGAACTCTACCTTCAGACTACCCGGGCTTCAGGACAGGTGCAGTATTTCCCATACCAAAAACCTCCTCTCAAAATCCTTCTATCCAACTCCAACCTTTATTTCTCTAGTTATCTGTGTGAGTGTGTTGCATACATGTGTTTGACTGTATTTTAATAAAACACCAATTATTATTTTACTTCTGTTTGCTCCTTGACTTGGCCTGACCCCATAGACGCTTGGTAAAAGATCTCGCTCCGTTGCCCTGCCTCTCGCATTGCTAACTTGTGCTCTTTGACTAATTTCCCCAATTTATAATTTGAAGAGCATTTAGGTATCCCTCACAGGACCCCCAGAAATCAGGGTAACAGAGTGGTGGAGTAACGTGGGCAACCCCTGTACCCCTAATTTGAGTCGGAGTCACGAACCTTCTCAAATTAGGCTGGTATAGACTTAGGAAACGGCCAGTCAAGTCGCTAGAACTCTGTTAGGCAGGAACGTGTGTGTGTGTGTGAAATCTGTGTAATTGAGCTCCAGGAGCTACTCTATCTGGGCTGGAAATCTGCTCCCCTTTCTTGCTTGGTTTGTGTACGTCAGCTGCCCCGGCATGGTCACTGCTGGCCCTTGGGCAGTGAATCATTGTCTGATAGCAAGAGGTGTGCACAAGCTGTCCTGGGAATCACATCCCTAATTTGGGGTGTATTGTGGGTTGGGATCCTGACGCCCTAGCGCTTGGAGATATGTTAGGAACAGTCCACACACATCCAACACTTTAGCGGCAAGGCAAAAGCACTTAGGGAAGAAATCCCCCCCTCTCCAGAGTAGAGTGAAACGCAGGTTTGTAGTTTTGTAAGCGCGGGTGCGTCCCGACTGTTTAAATTTTGGGTGCGTCCAAACTGCTAGCATACTAGGTGAGGGCGGTGATTCCCGACCTAGCATAGGATTTCAGAAAGTTTGGCCCAAGGTGTAGGAAGGTACCCCTCACCCAAAAAACTGTTAGGGACGGTTCAGTTTTGGTTTCTTGCCCCTTTTTCCTCTCTGCTTGGCCAGATGGCAGTGTAAGTTCCACTGGGTTCGTTTCCCCCCTTCATTGGCAGGCAGAGTACTCGTGAAGGTTTCCCCCAGAGTCTAGGTGACTCTCCCTGTCCCTGTACCGTTGCCTCGTCCTTTTGTCCCTAAGCTGTCGAGGTGGAAGGCCGGGCTTAGGTGTACAAAAGTGACCCTTGTTAGGCAGGTTGGAGTTAGGTTCCATTCCCTCTTCTATCACGTAGTTCCTCAGTGTTCGTTTCCCTAGAATCCCCCAGGGTCTCGGTGATCCTACCCTTCCCTCCAGGTCCTGATCCTTTTGTATTGTAGTTGGTAGTGTGGAAATGGCTGAGAGCAGCAAAATTGCTGTTAAGGACCTCATGCTAGAGAGGGAGGTCTGAGGGAAGTTAGAAAAGTGGGTGTTGGATAAAGGGAAATGTCCTTGGAAGGAGGCTAGCTTCCATGTGGCAGATCCCTTTGCCATGCTAAGGGAGGCGTACGCTCAGGCGCGCCAGTCAAAGAACCCGTTTGGGCAATCAAAGGATGCTTTGGCCGCCTGGGGACTTTGGCTGACCGCCAGAGATGCCTCAAAAGCCCTGGTCGAGACCAGAGATAAGCTAGGAGAGGTAGAGAAGGAGAATGCCCAGCTTCATGCTGAGATGGAGGCTCTGCGTGCGGGCAAAGTAACCTTCAAGTCCGTCACGCAGGCCACCATGCAGAACCTGAATGTGCCATCTTGCAGGCTCAGACATGAGAGGAGAAGGCTCATGCTTCAGAGGCTGAGGTTACTCACGCCAGGTCTGCAGCCAAGTTTATGGTGAGCCAACTGAAGGAACAGCATGAAGCTGTCAGTCACGCAGCCTGCCATAGAGGTGCTGGAGAGTCAGCTCCACACCCACAAGGTCTTGATCTCTGCTGTGTGCCCTGAACTTCTCCCCTTGTTTGCTCATGAGGAGCCGCTGCCAGAGGACGCTTGGCCACCCTTCCCCACAAGCCGGACTGGAGCGACCACAGGGTCCCAGTCCAACCAGTTGAGACTCGCTCAATGACAAAAAGGATTGCCCCCACAGGAGAAAGAGATGTAGAGAGGGCTGAGGTACGAGAAACCCAGGAGATAGAGACATGGGTCCCCTGGAGAGCCACCGAGGCCAAGGCCATAGCTGACCAGCTGGGCCCCTTAAACAAGTCCGCCAGGATCATGTGATACATGTGATACGCAGTGATACATTCGCACCCGAAAGGAAACGGCCACCACTTGACCCAGCTGGCTTGATTGTGCATGTCCCCTTCCGAGCTCCCCACCCTGGAATCAGCCGTGGCAGCTTGAGGCTTGGTAAGACTCAAGGCCCACGATTGGATGCGGGAGGTTATTCGGATTTGTGGCCATTACAGAGTGCCAGTGTGCTGTATTTCATGGAGCAACAGGGTCCAAAGGAGAACCCTGAAGCTCATGTGGCACGGAAGCAGCTTCTGGCTGTATCAGCAGAGAAGGTCCCCCTGGCCCCAGGAGGGTACAACTTTAATCATGTCGAATTCAAGACTATCCTTTATGGGGGTCTGAATCATGAGATGAAGATGGCCCTGGGACTAGTGGATCCTGCAACAACTGGCTGGAAAGAATTTGGAAACAACCTCCGGTGGGTCGCTGACCTGTTCCACAAGGCTCATTCTCTGAAACCTCCCACCAAACAGCACAGACAAGACGCTGGGAATTAGGAGCCCATACAGGAGGTGACATACTTAAACTATGGTCCCCATTCCCAGCACAGGAAGATGGCTCCGAATTCCGTCCCAAAAGGCAACTGGAACTCGCGCCCTCCTCCCAAATAGGACAACAGACAGTGGCAAGCTAGGGACTCCCGTAGTCAGCCCAACAAGGCAGGGAACTCCGCTCAGCCGCCCTCTGCCCCAAACAGACCTCAGATTTGAGCTCTCCCAGGGAGACATCTGGTGGCCCAGACGTACTCCTCTGACAGAGTAAGAATCTGGGGCATGCTCAGGAAGTTTGGACTGGACATGAGCCGGTTCGACAAAAGGCCAACCTTGGAGCTTCTGGAAGCTCTGGAGAGGCAGCTTCAGGCGGGAGGTAGACAGCCAGTTAGTGCCGTGACCAATGGCCCTCCTCCAGCTGGGTACTATCCTAGCCTGGACCTGCAGGAATAGGGATGTCCCCGGTCCAGGAAGTTTCCCTGTAACATCGTGGCTAAGTTAAAGCCAGACAAATGGGGAAGGTTCCGGGTGAAGGCAGGCATTGGGACCGAGAGGTAGAAGACTCCTGCCACCCTGCTTGGGGATTCTGGTGCGGCACTGAGTGTGCTGCTCCCTAAATTAGTGAGGCATGGTGAGCATACCCCCGAGTCTGTACAGTTGTCCGGATATGGTGGGGGGGACACCTAGCGAAGGCTTGGAAAAACATCCCAATGGCCATAGACACATTCCATTTTAAACTGTGGGCTTGTGAGAACCGTAGGGAAGACGAAGGTCTTTTAGGCATCAGATTCCTCTGAGAAAATAAACTTACAGTGGACTATGCAAACGAGTTTTTATGGCAATTGGACCAAGGACCTTTAGAGATTTCCACGGTTCACCACTGTGCTGCCATCAAAGCCCCTGCCCCCGTGCAGTGTGTTGCTAGCAATCCCTGGGTACAGGCTTTCCCTGAAGTTTGGATTAGAGACAAAATTGAGTGTGGCAAGGTGAAAGGTGCTTGCGTGTTAATCGAGGGCAAGGACCCGCCGCCACAAAAGCAGTACAAGTATCCTGCAGAAGCAGAGGAAGGTATAGGAAAAACAATTGAAGGTCTTATCCAGTGGGACGTCGTCACCCCTATGCAGTCCATCTACAATGCGCCCTTATGGCCAGCGTCAAGGCCGATGGTAAAACGTGGCAAATAGGGTACTTTCAAGCCCTGAACTCCATCACTCCCCCCATCGCACCAGTCATGGAAAAGGGACCAATTAGATTTTTGTCTGCGATTGTGGCTGGGGCCAAATATTATAGCGTGTTGGATTTGGCTAACGCCTTTCATTCATACCACTGCGTGAAGCATGCTGGTATAAGTTCGCCTTCATGTTCCAAGGGTAACAGTACCTCTTCAAAAGAATCCCCCAAAGGGTTTTCCCCATTCGAGCCCAAGCATCTGCCACGCGCATGTGGTAAAAATGTGGACTAGCCCTGCAGCCAGCCTCACGAGCCCACGCTTTGTCCTACGTGGATGACATCCTCATCCATTCGGATTCGGAAGCAAAAACTGGGACATCACCCATGAAGTGCTGGCCTTTCTCCAAACACCGGATTTAAGGCCAGTAGAGAAAAAGCACAATTGGTGACCACGGAGGTAAAAATACCTAGGACTTTGTCTTGGCACAGAAGGGTGAACGTAAAATCCCCAAAAGGGTTTAAGGTAATTTCCAAATTACCTGCACCCATGGACGTGCATTCTTTTTTCCCGCTACTCCTGGGGACGTTAGTTTCTCCGGGGATTTTTTTGGGTTTTTCACCTCCAAGGCAAAGCCCTTTAAAAAGAATGCCTAGTGGGAATGGGGAGATGCACAGCAGCAGGCATTCTCCCGGTTTAAGGGAAAACCCTGATAAAAGGTGCCAGCCCTGGTGCACCCAAACATGTCCAAACTGTTCCTCATACAACTAACCACCTCGGATAGGCGTTAGAGCAGTTCTTCAAGCAATTGAACGGCACCAGTATGTTATAGCGTATGCCTCCCTAAATTTTGAACCTCCATGAGACTAAAGTTACGTTTTTGTGAGAAAACATGCCTTGCACAAATTTTGGGGGCTCTAACACATGGGAATTTATTATTGGCGGCACCCATGTGATTGCCCAAACCTCCCCACACACTGCTTAAGTACATTCTTTTTGGGAAAAGGCCCCAGAACGGCCAGGTATCCAATGCCAGGATAGCCAAATGGACCTTTTCCCTTTGGGTTCACGTGGGGTGGCTTTTAAAAAAAACAGCCACAAGATCCGCCAGCTCCCTATGGTCTAGTAGTGACTGGAGCCATGCATGAGTGTCCTTTACCACCAATGTATAAGACCAATTGGCCATTTAGTGGGGAGCTTCTCAAAGAGGCTCAATTGCAAGGCTTTGTTTGTTGGTTTTATGACGGTTCCTCCATGCACATGGATGGGAGCCCAGGGGACAGGTTTTGGGAAAGCAATCCGCACCACAGATTCCTTCAGCCAAAAGGCTGAAGTAGACGCTCAAAAGGCTATCGCAGAGCACGAAACACTTGACTGCCCATTAGCCACCTACATTAACTCAGATTGGACTGCAAAGCAACCAGTGTGTGGCTTCCAATCAAATCCAAAATGACTTGAAAACCGCAAAATGGGAACCTTTCCCCATCTGGACAAATGGGTTGGTTCCCCCCAAATTGGGGGAAATAACTCCCCTCCCAATGGGTTACTCATGTCCGAGGGAATCAAAAAAAAGGGGTCCGGCTATGAGTTTTTGGGGAACAACCGGGCAGATGCCCTTGCCAGGGACGTGGCTTTGCTGGATGAGGGGGCTCCCATCGCCGTGTTTAAATGTAAATTGGGAAGCAGCAGCTGCTCCCTCCAATTTTTGACTTGGGCACTCTGCAGAAGGGTGACACGGGAGTTGCTGAGCTGGCCAGAAATGGCTCTGATGAGTCTGGCCATTTTAAAGATAAAACAGCAAACAAGGTGTTCTGGGCAATCAATGCCAGTGGCCAGCACCATTGGATTGTGCCCAGAGACCTTAGAGGGGGCGTGATCCAGTTCACCCCCATGAGCAGGGACACCGTGGACGTAGACCGAGTTAGGGAAACCGGGTGGTGGCCCCAGATGAAGCAAGATGTTAACCAGTGGGTTGACAATTGCTTATCTTGTGCCATGGTCAATGCTACCCCACCGGACCCAAAGCTCCCATCCAGCACCAACGGATTGAGGGTCCTTGGACCCAAATCCAAATTGTTTTCATAGGCCCCTTTGCCTCCCACACCTGGGGAACAAGTACTGTCTGACAGTAATTGATCCCTTTAGCAAATGGGTTGAGGCTTTTCCTTGTAGAGACAATACAGCCAGTACAGCTGTGTGGCTGCTGTTAAACAATGGCCATTTTCACACGGGGGTAAAACCCCGCGGTCCGATGACCGGAGACGGAGGTCGTTCACACCGCGAGATGAGCTGGCCTTGCAAACGGTGAGGCGCCACACCTCCAACTGCTCTAGCCCAGCCACAGGGGTGGCGCTGTATTTTTTAAAAACCACCTTCCCAGGTGGTTTTTATCAAACTCGCCCGCACTAATCCGTGGCAGCTCCCGGTAAAGAATCTGCAGAGACACAGTAGTCTGTCTCTGCAGATTTTTCCCCCGGCTGGCGCACTGCCCTGATTGGCAAGCGCCACCGGAAGCCACCGGCCGCCATTTTGGGCGTCGCAGAGCACCGCCGAGCTCCCCCAAGCCCCAACGAAATTCGGCAGCGTGTGAAGCAGTGGAACCGCGTTTTCCGCGGGGACGGAGCAGAGAGGGAGCAAAAGGGCTAGCAGGAAAGGGGCTCCACCCCCCCGTCCCGCTGCCCCTTTTTGGCCCCCCACGTGAGAAAAGGGCCAATGTCGGGGCTTGCGGGGGCTTGTCCTGACCTTGACTCGGAATTTTGGAGTACATTTCACTGGTGAGGTGACCCAAAAGTTGTGAAGGCATTGGCATAGGGGCGTTTCCACATTGTGCATCACCCGCAAAGCTCCGGGAATTAATGTACCAACTGTTTTTTGAAGAAGGCACTCCAGAAGGTTGTGCGCTCCTCGGGAAAGGATTGGGACACCAAGCTGCCCATCATTCTGATGGCATTCAGAGGCACAGTGGCATCACATGGTTTTACACCCTACATGGTTATGACGGGGTTAAAGTGAGGGCCCAGAGGCCTTCTGGATTGACACTAGCTTTCCTAAATTTTGGGGAGCCCGTCGTTCTGAACAATGAGTAGGTGAATAATCTGATCAAGCATATAGGCCAGGTGCACAGGCAGGTAGCCGAAAAGCCAGGGAAAAACCTGCAGAAAATGGATAAAAGGCTGGGAGGGGTTCATCATCCATGTCAGTGGGAAAAAGGGAGCTGGTCCTTTTATAGAAACTTCTTGGGACAAACCTTGGGAATGGGGATGGGTGGGGATCCCATCCCCATTGTTAAAAGGATTTCTCCGGCTGTCTACCAGGTCCCCCATACCTAGAAAAAAGGGAGACTGGCTTAAGTTCTTCCCCTGTCTCCCAACTTAAAAAATGGAAAGGTCAGCCTGTTATCCCCATTGGGGGGTCATCCCTGAGCCGGACTCCAGGCGCCCAAAAGCCCAATGTGAGTCCAGTGATTTGTCAGACTTCCTTAAGTAAAAGGGAAATACCAGCAGTTAATTTGTCTGAGACGTTTGTCTCCATTTACAATGGACCATTTACAATGGTTAAATTTAAAATTGTCTGGACTGGGGGGGAAGGAAATGGTCCCCTTCCAAATTCCCAATTATGTATATAGTTCCTGTGTGTATTGGCATCTGTGTACTTTAAGTATAAAATTTTGTGATGGACTCCCATATCTGTGTCCCCTAAGGGAGACGGAATGGGACCATTCAGGTGGATTGCAGTATGGTTTAATTATGGCCTCGGGGCTTTCCAGAATATACAACTCAATTAATCACTGATTGGCAGTATAAAAATATAGGCGGTGTGCTACTGGAATCCATACCCGGGGGGACAGAAGCCCTGCTACATAAGTCTCAGCTGTTGCCATGGTTCCAAAAAAAATGTTTATTATTATTCACCCAGATTCAGGTACGCCCTGGAAACAGACTTTTGTTCAGGTTTGAGGATGGCCGTTGAAACAACGACGCCAAACTTATACAGAAATTCCCAAAAAACACTGCTCCCCCCACTGCTAAAATGGGCCGGAGCCCCCTACCGCAATACTTCACTGTTTATAATCAGGTTCAAATGAAACCCTTGCCGCCCGGCATGGGAATGGAAAACCTTTCGTTTTTACATGCCGGAAATTACTCACACCCCAACCAACTTCAAATTCTCCTTTCGAGAAGAGGTGGTGCCCCATACCCCGGGCCCCATTCCCCCCTTCCCAAGCTTCCCCCGCCATGTATGTGGGTAACTTGTGTCCAAAAAGATATTGAGACGCAGGGTCCCATGTCCAACCCCTTTTTAACCACTTGGGCCTAAATTTCCCTTTTGTTTAAAAATTTTGAAAAGGGTTTTTCCTTGCCGCCATTCAAAAATTGGGTTTGGGCGCAGTGGGGAAAACAAGGAAAAGCGGTGGCTGTCGTTTTCCCCCCCCAGACAAACGCCCCAAGCAAAGCATCCTCGGGACCATCTTAAAGGGGGTCTAGGAACTGGTGGGCAATACTAAAGAAAGGACAATGAGGTATTGTCCCAAAAAAATTAGGCATGATTGGCTCAAAGACAAAAAAAAATTGGGGGAAACCTCCGCCGCTGGCTTAACCAACCTGGCGAGAGGAATAGATTTGATCAGTCAATTATTATCGCAGTGGGTTGGCACACAGAAGAAAAAATCCGGCCTCGGTCATGTCTTAAAAACCACGATGCATAACATGTCAGTTGCCATTTAGTGTACACAGCTGCAAAGCAACATGATCACCTTTGCTGTCAAAGGGTCCAGGCCAGCCTCATGGCATTAATGACCCCGAATCCCGAACCTATTAAGAGAGCGTACCCGGAATCTTTAAAACCCTCCTCTTTTTCACAGAAAGACACGGCCCCTTGGAAGGCCAAACTCTAAGGGGGAAATTTTTGGAATGAGAGGATTCTGGATCCGTAATTATACATCTATTATCCCATCTAGGACTCCCCTTAATAGCTGCCAATGCCACTGTCTTACCCCCAAAAAATGTACCATTGGTCCAACAGTACACACTTTTTTGATTTATCCAGTTGTTTATTTCATCACCATTGGATACAGTGCTTCCACAACATAGACAGCTTCAGCCATAGTAATGTCTCTTAATACATTGTAGTACCGGTCAATTATGCAGTCATGGTCCAAATTAACAGTGAGTGCTTTTGTGTAAGAAATCCATGTTCAAACGTGACTGTACTGCCTACAGTACATCATCAACCTCTGGCAACCCTTGTTTTTTTTCCTTAAAACGTCCAGGATTGTTATGGGGAAAAAATTCTATCTCCGGAAAAGGAAAGAACTAATTTTGGAAAGTGGATACGTGCCCATGGAGTCCGAGCTAGTCCATTCCACCATGAAGATGAGATCTCCGTGCTACATGGCTATGGAATCTCACCTGCCTAGCACAGAGAGTACTGGAGGTTTCGCACTCCCTCCCCCCAAAATTGCCTTGACAGGTAATCACTCAGCCAAAAGGGAATCATTGAATTATTTAGAAGATTTGGAAACAGCTTCACAACAATCCTGGTGGGATCCTTCCCCTTGGTTTAACACGGGGGAACGATCACCCTCTTCGCCTTGACCCCCTTTAAATTTCATTAGTTGTTTTTCAGGTCATACTCACCTTATGCTTAATCGGCCTCGCACTGTGGATCAAGAAACCCAATTTTTTAGCTTCAAGCTGGCCAGTTTTATTGAGAGCACCAAATCGTATTTTTTAAATAATTTATTGTTAGTGTAAATAGTTGTTATTGTGAAGTCCCACTTGGTTTCAAAAGCCTATCCAAAGGTGACCAAACTTCAGGCCTGCCTCGGAGTTCAGCTTTTATGAGGAGGGAAAATTGCTCACTCCGAACCTGCATTTAAACCAGCAGTACTGTGTTTAGAGCCAGCCCCAAGCCCTCTTTTTAAAACATCATCAGGCTTGGATCCCCCGGCTCTAATCATGAGCGAGGGGGGACCTCGGCAAACAGGTCCCAGTGGTTTCCCATCCTGCATGGGATTACTCTGACCAGCCCGAGGACCAACGTGCAAATGGGAATTTTATAACCCAAGTTCCTTTCGTGGGGCTTGGGGTGTTAACCTTGCCCAAGGACTGATGGACAGATGCAGGCTCCAATTTAGCAACCTCACTTCCTGAAAAAGCTCAGGGTGGGCCCCAAGTCAGCAGCTTTCACTTCCCTATCGAAACCCTTCCCCCGGCCCAATACAGCTCTATTCTTGAGAGCTATTTAAACCCCCCTCCCTGTTAGACTTTTCGGGGCCAAAGAACCAAAATCTAAAGGGCCTCCCATTAGGCTCTGAAACCAGTAATTTGCATTTTCACCATACATTGGCTACTAACATTGTCAGTTTTCTGCAAAATAGCTACAGGTCAACGGCTCTGGAGAACAGGGATGACCCCCCGGGCCTGACCATCACCCCTGGGGAAACGTGGGGGGGGGGGAAGAAAAAAAATCACAGCTCCAACCAGGAACCAGTCTGGGGAGATACTGATCCCCCCGATGCAGCTGTGGGACCATGTGGGGGGGTAAACCAAACACCCACTGACGGAATAAAGAATTTTTTTGCCAAACTCTGATTCAAAAGACTTTTGCATTCCAAAAGGACTATTTCCCTTTTTCCAAAATTTTGCAAATGAAAACAGCTAAAAGTTAGTTTCACTTGGGAGCCAGCTTTAAAAATTTGGATACATTGTAACTTTCACCATTTTGCTTTTGCTAGCTCCTGCAATGCCTCATTAAGAAGGCACGCTCTGCACCAAGTTCAAATGTTTTGCATTGTGCTATTTACATTCATTACTCATTTACCGACAGTTCTCTATTGACAGGATGATTTGCTATTGATAATTGCTTATTGCTTATTTGTGTGAATGTGTTTAAGTATAGGCTTTAGATAGGAATGTGTTTTATAAGATAGAAATCGTTCATGCTCCTTGAGAATTCCCTTTGCCTATGGAGAAATACTGCCTCTGAGCTTGTAGGCCCTATTTGGTGCTAAAATTGCTTTGAAATGTTTAATTGGAAAATGATCAATATTGTCCCCCAATCGCCCATTTTTGGGGGGGGATTGTTAACTTAGAGTCTAGACAGACTTGGGGGGCACCAGATATCATTTTGATATCAATAATTTGGCCTTCCTTACCTATTCCTTCACATGTGTTTGCGAGGCCCCCAGACAAGCACGCAAACAGGATCGGTCGCTAATCACTGGAATATTCAACAACAATACAGGCTGGCCAGAAATAGCCAAACTACCGCTTCAGGAGACCTCACGGCAAGTACCCTCATTATGCATGCACGTAGCAAAGAACTCCTTCCTTCAGACCTAATTCAATCATGCTAAATTCTGACCTTTCTAAGGCTTTGTCTCTAGCCCAAAACTCATTGTTTTCCCCAAGTATGGACTAGCCTGTGGCTACAATTTCCCCTATAAGAACCCCTGACTTTGAGCACTTCTTTGGATCACTCCCGACTTATCACCTTGTTACCTCAAAACGTGGTTGCCACAAGGGCCACCCGATAATGCCAGCACCTCTATGTAAAAGTGGGGTATGAATTAGCTCAAAGAGGAGGCTTGCAAGAAGGAGGTAATTCAACAAGACCTTGCTACCAGTGTTTACAGGTACACGCAGGGAAAGAACTAGCCAAAGATTAATAAATAAGCTAAAAATGTGTTTTTATTGTGGGGAATTCACTCATGCATGCACACAAGATACACACAATCACATATTCACACAAGAGCTAACTGAAAGAAAGGGACGAAAGCAGATAGAGACTGTGAAGGGTATGGGCGATATTTACCAGATCTGATGAGAAGCAGAGAAGTGGGATGAAGTGATTCAGGTACTGGACCCAAGGGCAGTTCTCAGTTTGGGAATCAAACTTACAGAGTGACACTCAGAATGGGAAGAGACTGCACTGGGCATCCTGAAATCAGGAGTATTTGTACCCTGAAAATAGCCTGTGACAGTGAAGGTTCCAGATGCAAGACAAAGGGAGCCTGTTGTGGACAATGTGTCTTTCACTTGTTGATGGGCTTAGTGCTTGATTGACAAAGGCCCTTTCCACAACTTAGCTTTTCTTGGTGCTGGGGTTCGGGGATCGTGCAAACAGCCTCTTGTGAGAGGCTCTCACATCCCTACTGCTTCAGCTCTGCAGCCACTGCCTGCTAGCGAGCAGACAGTGTGAGGGCTTCTCTTCTTCCTTCCACAGACCAGCCTGGGATTTTCCTAGGCTGCTCTGGGGCAGGAAGCATGAGCGCCACGGGTCTGGAGGCTCCGCACGCACAATAAGTGCGCCCAGGGCCCTGGAGTGATGCGTAATCATGTACCATTTTCAGCTACAAGCTGAAAATGAAATAGTGCGCAATTGGCACCTGCTGGCCCCGGGAGCCTCACGCAATTGCAAAGACGTCATCTGGACAGCTCCTTGCAATTGCGGTATGCTCCAGAGGCCCATTTGAAAGAGCCATGAAAAAAGGGCCAAAGAAATGATGGGTGTTGTAATAGCTGTCTGTGAGGAAAGGATGCTGTGAGGAAAGAGGAAGGAATCCAGGTGTACAAAGGATGGATATCTGTCAATCAGTGTCCTGGTGGGCTTCTCACAGTTGAGTTCTCTGGAAAATTCTGGCTTCTATTTAAGCCTATTATCCACAGAAATGGTGTGTATTTGCCTGACAAATGACTCAGTCTGACCTGGAGGAAGTTTCAAGTTGACCTATCCTTTCTCACGTTTACAGTCAAATTCCTTCCCTTGTTCGGTTTGACCTCTCTGTCACCTTTCAGGTCTGATTTTGATATCAGCGCCGATTAATACAATTGCCAATCCAATATTGTGCCAATTAGGTATAGTGTCCATCCAAACCACATTAATATCAGGGACCCCCAAAGCGGGACCTTACAATCTTTCTACCCAGATCCTTGTGATATCCTAAATACATATGCCTTGAAGTATCATTAGTTCCCATGCGGGCCAAAAGGAATGCATAACTGTCAGTTGGCTCTGACAAGACTCGTCAAACCCACTGACAGACAGTTTGCCTCTTAATCTTGCCTATTGTCTCCAAATCCAGATGAGCTACATCCAAGAGTAGTAAAGGAATTTGCTAGTGTAATCTCAGAATTACTGGCAATAATCTTTGAGAATCCCTGGAGAATATTTGAAATCATAACAGATTGGAGGAAGGCAAAAAGTGTTGCAAGGAAAGATTGTTGCAAAGAAACTCATTAATATAAGGGAGACTGTATGGGGTAGCAGTTCGAGTGTTGGACTATGACTCTGGATTTGAATCCTTTCACCACTATGGAAACCCCATTGGTGACCATGGGCAAGTCACATTCTCCCAATTTCAGTGAAGGGCCATGGCAACACCCTTCTGAATAAGTTCACCTTAGGGTTGCCACAAATTTGAAATGACTTGAAGGCATACAACATGAGATATAATATTTTAAAATAAAAATATAAATAAAAGGAAGATCAAATTTTTTTCCTTATGTTGTTTAACCACTGCTGTAACATCATTGTCAAAGAATCAGTGTTGCCTTTTTGTAGCTAGCACAAATGAGACGAAATTGAATATTAATTACACACAATTCACAGCATAAATCTGAGTGTGTAAATCTTTCCCACTTTTACTTTACTTCATTTCAGATTTTTAAAATGGTTTCATGTGTATGAAGTAATGGTCACTATTTCTTTCTAAAATAAAATTTCACCACACACCTTCTCACTTTGTTCCTTATGGAGTGGTATAAAAAGAAAGATAGAACCACTGTCTCCAAGCAGCCTTCCATTAAGATAAAGACAGACATGAATTCCCTGGGGAAACAACTGGCTTCCTCTGATATCAATGTGTCATCCTCATAAAGGGAATACATAAGCCATGACTCTGAAGCTTTCATACATTACACATTGCTGAAGATTTTGGAATTAGTATTGGGTGCTTATGCGGTTCATGGAGAACTCTCTCCTAGCCAGCTGTGTCCTCATTTGTTACCTTCATGAACTGAGTGTGTTCTATGTTTTTTTTTCTTGTGCATTATAAGAGAAGGATGATCATGGCAGATAACTTTTTTAAAAAAAGCTTGTCCATCATCACTGAATTTTTAACTGATAAGCCCAGATAAGCTTCTACTAAAAGTATTCCAGCAACAAAGCCTGAAAATCTGTTATCATCATCTGCGTCATATGGGAAACAGCTCTGCCAAAACAGATCATAGTCTGGTTGACACATAAATCTGTAACTTTAAATCAAGAAACATCAAGTCCATCATTCCTTGGAAGCTTATCTAGAGAATCAATGATCGTGGGCAAGTTGTACTATACAGATTTGTATAGTTGTACTATACAGAGATTTGCAATCTCTGGAAACTGGAATTTAGAATATGGGATTGTTGTTATGTAAATTTTGTCAGCCTTGGTGATAGCTCTTCATTTTTCAAATCAGTTTATTGCATTAACTTTGTCAGTATATTATGTAGCCTAGCCATACTGTGGAATTATGACTCAGAAAGTTGTCATCTTCTGCTCATATCCTTTCTCAATATGATTCTGAGTTGGGCAAAGAGTTCAGGATGGAATGTACAAAACACAACATTCCATTGATAACATTTTCCACCCTTTAAAAATTGATTTTCCATGAATATTGTTCTGAATGGTACTTTTTGTTCACCACATTTCTCATAGAGAATTAAAAGTCTTGTGAAAGTTCATGTGAATATGGTTGTGCAGCTGTTTTGGAAGAAATCTTTATTTCTTTAACAATTTATTTGCTTCTCAGTTAGGTGACTACAAAGTACCTGAAGTCTAATGATTTAAGCTGTTAAACAAACAACACATATAATGCAGTGAAAAATATGAACTGGTGCCATTACAAGTTCAGAAATGTGTGGTTACCATCACTTTAACAGCAGCATGATATATTATGGACTAAACTTGTTTATATTTGCAAAGTTTTGAAATTTCAATTCACAACTGGTAAATTGAATTCTTGTCTGGGCTGTCTGGCTGATAATTGCAGCAAATCACGTCTGGGTTGATCTTTAGGTTAGATTGTTAATTGAAGGTCAGTTTCCCACAGTATCAAAATAAGAACTGGACTACCTGCATCTTCAAAAATTAGAGACTTGAGGCTGAAATCCTGTTGAATTGCAGGTGGCCAAGAAAAGCAGGCAAAGTCATCATCAGCAAAAGTGGAAATCTGTGAGCTCTGTGGAACCTATTTCTCCAGTGCCTGATTTCTGGGGTGGGGTGGGAGGTAAAGGTCCTGCTTTGGGAGGGCTGATTTAGACAACTGTATGTACCACAGCTAGCTATTGACTGTTATTTCCTTTATACGGGCCAGGATGCTTTATCCTTTTTTAAGGACTTGAGCAAAAATGTGATCAATACCTGTAATGAATAGCTACAATGTTTGTGTGAGGAAAAAAAAGCTGAGAAAACATAGATTAATCTCAATGGTACAAAGTACCATCCATATACCTGCCCTCCAACACAGATACAAACCAGTGAATTCAAATTACAAGAAGAAAAATCCAACTAAACATTACAAAGAAATGCCTTGGACTCTCCTTCATTGGGGATTTTCAAACAAAGATTGAATACCCATGCCTCAGAGAAGCTTTAGCTGAAGATTGCTTGTATGTCAGGAGTTTGGGCTAGATGGGCCTTGTGGACACTTCCAGCTCTATGATTTATCATTCTAATTCAAATATTTTATACATAATATATACACTTGCACATTTTGAGTTAGGGAATGAGGCCAGAGTTTTGAAAGCTGTACACAGTTTTAATGTGCTACTTTTCATAACAACATATTATTGATGTGATATACCTGACAGCCAGTGTGGTGTAAGTGGTTTGAGCATTGGACTATGATCCTGGAGACCAGGGTTTGATTCTCCACTCAGCCCTGGAACACTCACTGGGTGACCTTGGGCACATCACAGACTCTTAGCCCCAGAAAAACCCATCAAAGATTTGCCTTAGGGTTGCCATAAGTCAGAAACAACTTGAAGGCACACAACCACAGCAATAATACTTGAAAAAGAAAATAATGGGAACTGATCCATTGTGTCTCCAAATTCTGAGTAAGTCTTCACTTCCTCTTCCATGTCTCTAAATATAATTGTTGTTCTGTGCACATCCCAAATAAATATATGCTTTCTTCTCTCTTCTCCTACCACACTATTGTGGTAGACAGTGCAGATAAGAAAGCCAGTGTGATGTACTGATTTGAGCGTTGGACTATGGACCTTAGAGACCAGGGTTCAGTTCTGCACTCAGCTATGGAAACCAACTTGGTGAACTTGGTACAGTCTCAGCCCCAGAAAACCCTGTGATAGTATAATGTCTGGTCTTGTCTCAATTCAATAAACAGACTTCATGAAAATATCCAGAAAGCATTTATTAAAAGTTAAGTTCAGAACATAGATAACATCCTTGCTAGAACTGGAGATGAGCAGAGTTTCACTTTTTAAAACACCTCTCAGCCCTCCGAGCTCTTTCCTGCACACATACCATTCTCACTGTCAAGATGCATAGCCCCTGATATAGGTTGGTCTGCGGATGTGTATTGAACTCTCTGTAGCCCTACTGCCGCAGAATTCCATTAGGCTTAGTGTATGCTACAAAGTATCCAATGCTAATTGATGACTGCCTCAGTGTATCTGTTTGGAGCCTGCCTGCATTATTACAAAGTATCAATTGATTAGTTGTTTTATTGCCCAATGCTATAATGTATCTGTTGAGGGGGAGATCAGAGCTGGGGAAAATGAAAATGTAAAGACTTATGTTTTGAGAACCAAGATAAGAGGCAGGAAATATGTTCGTGGGTCAAGCATGAGAAGTAGGAACCAACTGCAGGTCTGGGAATTGTCTGAGATGCAGTGTGATGTTAGATTTACGATCCTCTCGAATCACAGCTTTGCATGCCTAAATTTTTGAATTGTATCTATATAAGATGTGGGGTTTGTGTCTGTTTCAGTCTCAGCAACTTCAGAAGAACTGTGCTGTGTTGTCTGCATTTTCTATAAAAAAAAATACTACTGTTTACCTCAGAGTGAAGTTGTGGAATGTGGGTTATCCAGTGCATTACACTCCTGCTTTATCTCATACCAACAAGACTAGCATTTTGAAATGTCAGAGATTTTGGACTCATGACTACACAAGGGATGATTACAGTACTTTGTTAGCTGGAAACACTTACTGGCCAGTGAATGTGAATGGGTGGATGCTGAACGTGTTAGGACCCAGGCCATGGTTCACAAGTTTTGGAACAGGGACCCAAACTTCCATGTTGGTGGGGAGCTTTGAAGAGGCAGAATGTCAGCTCGGCTTCAATTTCCCCACCATTAATCCTAATGCAGTCCTACTGACATGTAGTGTTTTAAGCTTTGCTTTCATATCACACCTTGTAATTCATCATGCGCTATCATACCAGGTTATTCGCTGTTTACTGCCACGTAAATACATGCAGAACTTTGCTGCTTGGTGCCATGTAAAGGGAGCTGAAAGGGGATGATGGAAACTAAATGAGAAATCAGTGTTTTGGGAATGAAGGTATGTTGATATAATGAACCATGATAAGGAGAACAAAGGCAAACACAAGGTCTGGATGCTGGCAGGTGGGAAGCCAGTCTGTTTTAATTAGCTGGCAAATAATGGCCTCATAAGCACAAATTTGTAATGTGACCCCTTATAAGATACTGTAATTCCAATAGAGCTTTTAGTCTTGGCAATTGCCAGAATGTGAGAGTGTTACTCTGCTGTTCTTGAATAAAGCATATTTCTGGGACTGGAGTTATCCTGTGTTACTTCAAGAGAAAAACCCTATCCTGGGGTCTACAATTTTGATATTAAAATATGATCCTGTGCACCAAAGAGGTCCCCTAAGGGGCACGTAGGCAGGCACAGTCGAGAGACAGAAAATCAGGTCAGACCAGTAAAATCCTCTGTCACGTAGCCCCAGGAAACCTCAAGATGAGCAAACTCACAATAAACAAGGAGTCCTCAGCCCCGAGACACCAGCATGAAGGGATTAGCGTGTTTGCCCCAAGTTGAGCAAATATTCCATCAGGCGAGGACCATTTACATGAAGTCACACCACAAACTAACACAGCCGAAGATCCTGAGACTTTGGCAACACCTTACAATCCCATCACACAAAGGAAATTGCCATGGTGGAGCTTTGTTAGCATCCAACACCCATTGTTCTCCCTGGGAAAGGATTAGTCCTCCAGGTACTTTTTCCCCTACAGATAGTCCCAGTTTTTGAGTGGTTCTTTAGATCACTCCCGGTCATCCCAGCAGACTGTTTCTCCATCCGTTGAGTGATCCCCTCAGTCCTCTCCATGCTGAGCCCCACTTCTCCGCTGCCTTCCCAGACCCAGGACTTCAGGAAAAGGTGCAGTATTACCCCAACTGTACCCCTTCAATACCCCATTGTCCAATTTCTTCTCTTTTGCTTCTTAATAGCTCTTGGATGCGTGTGTGAGTGATTGCATTGCTGCATGAGATTTTCATTCAATAAAATCATTTATTGGACATTTTTGTTTGGTTTTTGGCTTGGCCTGACCCCATAAAAACTGGGTAAAAAGATCCCGCTAGGTTACCCTGCCTCTCGCATTGCTATAGCTCATACTCTGGCTAGTTTCCATTCTCCATCATGTGGAGCACACTGATGTATCCCCCAAGAGACCCCAGAAATCAGGGTATTTTTCATTATATCATCCTCCGACCAACATGCCCCCCCCATTACCCAAACACTGAAGAGGACACAGCTGAGAAGGAAGTCAAGCAAAATAACTACAGTCAGGCTAGGCTAGACATGCCAGAAATCATGGTGCCCTCTGACAGATAGGTTCACCTTAAGGTCACCATAAGTTGGAAATGTCTTGAAGGCACACAACAACAACTATAAGTAATGCCTGGAAATAACTGGCTTTGGTTTGTTTGAGTTTTTTAAAAATAATTGTGCCACACTGAGTGCAAAGCCTTTCTCTTTAGCTTTCTTTACATTGGATTTAGCATCTTTCTAATGTGGCATTTCAGTACAGTGACATCCTGTTTTAATGTCAAGCTTCTTTTCTTTAACATACACCATCAGATAATGATTATACAGTTTCATAACTGTGCAGTAGTAACATAAAACAGGAACAGCAGTCCTTGTCAAATGTGTAAATTCTGATTGATAAAGGAATAAGAAATTAGCACATTTTATAATTCAGGATTGCTGCCTAATATCATATTAGAGTTGGGAATGACAGTTCTCCTGCTGTAACCAGTTTGTTGTTGTTGTGTGCCTTCAAGTTGTTTCTGACTTACGGTGACCCTAAGGCAAACCTATCATGGGGTTTTCTTGGGTAGGCTTGTTCAGAGGAGATTTACCTTTGCTTTTCTCTGAGACTGAGAGTGTGTGGCTTTCCTAATGTCACCCAGTGGGTTTCCATAGCTGAGCAGGGATTCATGTCCTGGTCTCCAGCATTGCAGTCCAACACTGAAACCACTACACCACACTGTTACCCTGTAAATTGGGGTCCCGGGAGGGGCGCCCAAATACCAAACAAACCTAGCAAAGATGGGGAAATTAGCTGGAGCACTCTCTTGGCTAACAAGAGGCAGGGCAACACAGCGGTATCTTCTATCCTATGTATACCGGTTCAGGTCAGTGAGGAGTCAAGCAGTTTCAAAATACTAACAGTATTTATTAAACAAAAATAATAAAAACACAAACACACTCCTAACTAGAAAAGGAAAGAAAGAGAATTTGGGAAATGGGCAATACACCACCTGTCCGAAGTCCTGGAGATACCAATTGAAGAGGAGGAAACCCGGCGTGGAGACCGAGGGGAATCTACTGGACCAAGTGGCAGCAAGGTGAGGAAGAAGATCCAATGGGAGCTTCAAGTGATTTCAGCTAGTGATTCAGCAAGAGTTCCAGTGGAGTCCAGCCAGGTCCAGCGAAGTCTACTGAACTACCAAAACTGGGGGGGGGGGTTACAGGGAAAGGAACGACCGCAGACTAGACTGGTCTCTGGTGAGAACAATAAGGTTTGGGCTGGAGACAAAGCCTCCAAAAGGTCAGAATTTACATGATTGAATTATATGCCGATTTGACAATAGTATGGCCGGTATGTAAATGCAGCTAGCTTGGCCATTAAGTGCCTAGCTCACCAGGGTGTTCCCTCAGGCAAAGTGTCTTTTTGTTTTACTGTGCATTTGAAATTGAGGTGTTTGTTTCAGGAGGTCTCCCCCTGAAGCGGATCTGGTAATATCTGGAGGAGCAACAAGCCTAGCTTCGTGCTTGTTCGGCGGGGCCTCACAAACACTTGGCTGGTGGCAGAAGGCCGAATTATGATATCAAAAATGATATCTTTGGCTCACTAAGGCCAGACCAGATCGCGGTGGTAATAACACCAGCTTCCCACAACCATTTTAATTCAGTATTAATCACTACACCTTCTTTCGCTCCTTCCATAAAATATCTAAAATGATGATGATTGATGATGATGATGATGATTGGCTGATATTCACCAAGGCAGTTACAAATGCGTAAGCTACAGTTTGCATTTACGATCCTTACATATCCACTAGTTTAGGAACTATGAAAGTTTCCTAATCTTCACTTACTGGACAACAGCCACTGTGAACAACTGGAGTCTGTTCCCCTGTCAATTGAGAAGCAGCTGACTGCCATTTCCATCCTACCTCCCATGAACAATGTCTGGTGTGAGAGAATTGCAACAGGAACACTGCTCTTGACTATTGCACGGAAATTGCTAATGGGAGGGGGTCGAAACAGCAGTCAGCTGCTCCCCAACTGACAGGGGAACAAATCTCTGTCACTCACAGAGGTTACTGCTTGGTAAGTTAGGACAGAGGGGGTCAGGCTGGAAGACACAATTGAGTATATGCTTAAGGTGGTTATGTAGCTAAGTACAGAATCCATACAGAATCACAGCCACATTCTAAACCAAGCCATCTTCATTTAGCTAAATCTTGTTTTATATTTTGCATACACTTACTTTGATTATAATGAGTTTACTTTTCTAGGTTGGAAATGATCCAAATATATATATCTCTTATTGACCTCTCTTCTCACGACATTAACGGAGCAATCTAATGGTGCTGGTTGAAGTGCCCTATGCTGGACAGCTCAACCACCACTTCCCCAGCCCTGCTGGCTTTTTAAACCCTGTATTGTCAATACAGGGTTTAAAATGAAGAAATGAACTGTAAGAAATGTAAGAAATGAACTGTAGTAGATCCAGAGAGCATAGCAGGGAAATGAGGGAGCTTAGCATCCCCTGGGTCCTGGGCCACCATTGATGTAGCCCAATCTTATTCATTACAACAGGATTCAGGAAAAAGAACAATACACGCAGAGGGACATAAACAAATGTCACATTCTACCTGCATGCAGTAAAAGAGGTGGTAGGTCTAACAAACGATCTATGTCTTACAATCACTATAGAAGGCTGTTAGTCAAGTCTTGTTGCAGGATCATCAGTTACTCAAATTCAGTAAAAAGACTAAAAAGAAGTTTTTAAAAATTCTCAAAATGGAATATCTCATTGAATTATTTAGTGTCAGTTATATCAATCTAATAATTTTTTATTAGGTATTTGTTAGTTCGTAATTATGATTTGAATATAAGTAGTGACTGCTAGTTAGGTTCTTGATCAACATTTTATTTTATTGAGTTGGTTTGATTTTTTTTAACTATATTATCCTTAGTATTTGCATTTGTGTTGTAATGGTGTAACCTTTGGATTGTTGCATCATTAAATCTTTGTATTTTGTATTTTATTGTCTTATTCAATTTACAATAATTGTATTATGCCTAGATGATGAGGATTATAGTACAATAGTAAATAAATGTGCACAGAAATGTTCCTCTTCTACTATACTATCAGTTCAGATGTGAATCAACTTCAATAATATAAAGAAGTTAAGGGCAGTGGGGCTCAACTTCCTGAGACTAGTTGGGGCAGGGGGTTGCTTAAGTCTCTTCTGAAATGATTAGGTAAAACTGGGCCACCAAGACTCCTATGCAGTTGAGCCCCTTCATGTAGTACTGTAATATATGATTAAGCTCTATATATATTCCTGGGAAAACCCAATAACAAATGCCCAGAGGAGGATAGGAAGATGCCTATTGTCTTCAAAGGGCACATTCAGACTGATTAAAAAGACTAGAAAGTCTCATATTTTGTTCCTGTTTGTTCCAATTTTATTCTGGAGATCTATACACATTTTGCTGTCCCAGAATATTTTCTGTCCACTCCCAGCACAACCAGAGATTTTTTTAAAAAAAAATACCAGCTCCCCTAGTTTGTTTTATTTTAAGAATCTCTAGAAATTCCATGATTTTTTGTGTGGCCTTAGGTGGATTGTGGGTGGTGTGCCTATGATATCTCTTTTGCTGCCAAATCATTCCTATCTACATGGAAACAGTAGCAAGATAGCCACCACCAATTCCCAGATCCTGGAAGACAGAGCCTGGGCTTGGAGTCAGCAAGGAATGTTAACATGGGTTGGGAAGGTCTGTGTGAAATTTCTTCAGCGGATTCCTGCTCCTGAACTATTCAGCCCAGTTATGAAGAAGACCAAGAGCTACTGCTGCCACAACATAGCCTATCCTTTACCTAAGATTGAGAGAATAGGTCTAATGCTAGAGAGGAGGGGAGACACAGACACACAAAAATGCATTCTCATTCCAAAAACCCCACCACCTCAGCTCAATGTAGTCAATCACCAACAGGAATAGCAGTCCAGCCCTTTTGTGTTGCTACTGTTGGTGATGAGTGCAGAATACACAGAGAATGGGGAAGGAAAAGAAGGAAGAAAGTGAGTAGAGCACCTGAGGAAGGTAGGCAGGAAAGGAACATGTGATAAGGAGAAGCCACCACAGCAGCTGACAGTGCTGTGTACAGCAGCAGCAGGAAAAGCAACTCTGCCATGGCTGTTGGGGGTGGGGGTTAGGATGAAAAGCAAGGCATGGTGTGTGGCCTTCCCCAAGAAGGCCGTGACTCCTACCACTCCTTCCATAACGAAGAAGACACAAAGGTTTGTCAAAATTCTGATGTAAACATTTTCTCACATTTTCAGACAATCAGAAATCCTGTTCTCTCACAAGACATGGCCTCACTGTTATCATATAAGTAAGTATAACAAGGATACACACACATATGCATGCATGCTTACATAAAGATTGTTACCTCAAAATGTGGGTGACTCAGGTGTCCACCTGTGATGCCAGTGCCTCCGTGAAACTGTGGGGAATGTTAGCTCTAAGGGGAGGTTTGTAAGGGGGTGGTAACCTAACAGGATCTTTTACACCTGTGTATACTGGTACTAATGCAGGAACATCAGCCAGAGATTCCAAATGTATTTGTTTTATTGGGAGAATTAGCAATCACACGCACACAGGATCCAAGCAGTCTCGCAATCACACAAGGCTAAGGGAGGAAAAGTTTGGATAGGAGGAGTTTAGAGCGACATGAGTGATATTTACCTATCCAGAAGTAAAGAGATGAAGTGACATGGATCAGACCTAGGGTCCAAGGGTAGTACAAAATGGGAATCAAAGCAGTAGAGTGATGGCAAGTATGTCAAAATACTATGAGCTATCTGGCTCACAGCCAGAGTTTAAGTATTCTTTTTCTGCTCTGAGGAGGAAAGGTGTTAATGGCTCTCTGGCAGAGTAGACAATGGGGTCCAGAATGATCTAATGACCTTAGCATTAGGTGACAAAGGACTGACGGGAATCGTGATAGATTCTTAATGGTGGGACAAGTATGGAGATGAAAGGAGTGTCTAAGTGGACAAAGAAAGAGGGTCAAAGACAATCAGTCATTCCATGGAAGCAGTTTTGGCCTCTTTTGTTGTTGTTGAGGGACATCTTGCAAGTCCATTATCACTGGAGTTTCTCTGACTATGACCTAGCCATACCCTGAGGTCCCAATCTGACCTAGTTTTGCAATGTATGTATGCAGCCAGTTCATCTTTGCCAGCAGGCTTCCCAGCCATACCAGGATATATTTCTTGTCAATTAATATTTGCCAATTAAACCACATCATGGTGTGGGGTGTACAGCCTGGTAAGAAGATTCAGTATGGTTTAGTAATTTTAGTATTTTACTACAACCCTGGAGACCATGGTTCAATTCCTTGCTCAGCTACTAGGTGATTTTGGGTCTGTCACACACACTCAACCCCAGAAAACCCTGTGTCAGGTTCACCTTAAAGGCACCGCAAATTAGAAACAACTTGAAGGCACACAACAACAGCATATACTTCGATACACATATAAGTAAGTCTATATAAGTGTAATTTAAGTCTGCTACAAGTATCGTTTCGACAGACATGATGTTTTTGGTCTCCCCTTTCTGCTATTCCCCTCTATCTAACCTCTTCCCTGTCTGCACTTTCTGGATGATCTGGACCATGAGCTCACCATGGCCTCAGAGAATATGACCTGTACTCTGGGGTAGGATTACAGGCAGTGGAAATGTTATCTTTCTTGTGATTGTAGGTAGCAGAATAAACAGGTGATAAATGAATTTTTCCTTTTTCCTCCTCTGCTGGGCTTGGCTCTTTTAGGACTTTCTACCACTGGATGGTATTTTAGAAATATACAATAGTTGCCCTCTGCAGTGGGGACTCAAGTAGTATATTGGGCATCCTCTTCCCTCTAGGCTTTGTGTCTAGTCCTGGTCTCAGCATTACAGCTGCATTTAATCAGCTTATCACAATGTCCTGATCAGTTATGGTCAATCATGTTATGATCAGTCATGAAAATATTTTGTGCTAAAGATTTAGACTAGGCAAGTACTGATGCTTGCTGATACAATCATAGACTCATAGAGCCGAAGAAGACCACAAAGGACATTGAGTCCAATCCCCTGCCATTCAGAAAAGCACAATCAAAGCATTCCCACCAGATGACTATCCAGCTTCTATTTAAATACCTTCAAAGAAGGAGACTCCACCACATTTGGAAACAGCGTATTCCACTCTTGAACTGCTGTTAACACCAGGAAGTTCTTCCTACCATTTAGATGAAATCTTTTTTCATGAAGTTTGAAGCCATTGCTTTGTGTCCTTGTCTCTGGAGCAGCAGAAAACAAGTTTGCACCATATTCCATATGACATTGCTTCAAATATTTAAACATGGCTATCATGTCACCTCCTAACAGTAGCATTGTCTAGACCACATTTTACTAGCTTGTTTGCAAGAGTATCATGGGGGAATTCGTGGAAGACCCTACTGAAGTCAAGATATGCTACGTCTATAGCATTGCCTTCATCCACCGAGATAGTAAATCTATCAAAATAGGAAGTAAGATTAGTCTGGCATAACTCATTTTTGGGAAACCCATGTTGACTTTTAATGATCATGGCATTTCTAAATGTTTATGGACTATTTACTGATCTGTTTTAGAATTTTTGCTGCTATTGATGCTAGGCATACTGAAGAGTAATTGTTTAGGTCCTCTTCTCCCCCCCCCCGCCGCCTTCTGAAGATGAAGACAGTGTTTGCCCGCCTCAAGTCTTCTGGGACTGATCTCCAGGAATTCTCAAAGATTGTTGCCAGGGCTTCTGAGATTATTTCTTCCAGTTCAATACACTTGGATGTAGTTCATCTGGCTCTGGTGACCTGAATCCATTAAAAATATCCAGGTATTCCTGTACTACCCATGCTGTATTTTCACTATTGCATCATTTGTTCCATTTTCTCCAGATTGAATACTGTTTTCTTCTTTTCTGAGAAGACTGAGGCAAAGAAGGTGTTGTGTACTTCTGCTTTTGCTCTAGTCCCTGTCTTGATTTCACTATCTTCTCTATGCCATGGCCCTACCTTGTCTTTCTTCTTCCTCTTGCTACAGACAGAGAGAAAAAAGTCCTTCTTATTGTTTTTAACCTCTCTAGCAAATCTATTTTCTGCTTTACCTTTTTCTACTTTCCCTCTACACTTGCCGGCTTTTTGTTTCAATTTCTTCTTGGTGATTACCCCTTATTCCCCCATTTCTTGTAAATATCCCTTCTAAATCTTAGCTCTGTTGAAAGTTCTTTAGACATTCATTCCAGATTCTTTTAACACCTCCCATTTTTCCCCTCGTTGGAATCACTTTAAATGGTGCCTTCAATATCTTACTTGGAACAAACTCCCATCCACAATGAACTCCCTTCTCTTTTAGTGTTTCTGACCATAAGATCACACCCACTATCTCCATAAATTTACTGAAATGATAGAATGATAGAATCATATAGTTGGAAGAGACCACAGGGGCCATCCAGTCCAATCCATGGCTATGCAGGGACACACATCAAAGCATTCCCAACAGATGGCCATCCAGTCTTTGCTTAAGAACCTCCAAAGAAGGAGACTCCATCACACTCCGAGGCAGCATATTCCACTATTGGACAGCTCTGACCGTCAGGTTCAAGTGGAATCTCCTCTCCTGCAGCTTGAATTCACTGTTCTTTGTCCTAGTCTCTGGAGCAGCAGAAAACAAGCCTGCTCCCTCCTCAGCATGACATCCCTTCAAATATTTAAACATGGCTATCATGTCCCCTCTTAACTTTCTCTTCTGCAGACTAAACATACCCAGCTCCCTAAGCCGTTCCTCATAGGGCATGGCTTCCAGACCTCTCACCATTTTGGTCACTCTCCTCTGGACACCTTCCAACTTGTCAATATCCTTCTTGAATTGAGGCGTCCAGAACTGGACACAGTATTCCAAACGAGGTCTAACCAAAGCAGAATAGAGTGGCACTATTATCTCCCTTGATTTAGACATCATACTCCTATTGATGCAACCAAGAATCGTCTCAACTTTCTTGGCTGCCACATCACACTGCTGACTCATGTTCAGCTTCTGATCTACCAAGAATCCTAGATCGCTTTCACTCATACTGTTATCCAGTTTTGTGTCCCCCATCCTATATTTATGCATTCCATTTTTTCTGCCTAAGTGCAGGGCATGACATTTCCTTCTGCTGAAATTCATTTTGTTAGCTTTGGCCCAGCTCTCCAATCTGTCAAAGTCATTTTGAATTTTGACCTTGTCCTCTGGCATATTAGTAACTCCTCCCAATTTGGTGTCATCTGCAGATTTGATCAGCATGCCCTCTATTCCTTCATCGAAATCATTGATGAAGATGTTGAATAGCACTGGACCCAGGACAGAACCTTGTGGCACCCCACTTGCCACTTCTCTCCAGGATGAAAAGCGGTCATTGGTGAGTATCCTTTGTGTTCAGTCAGTCAACCAATTACAAATCCACCTAACAGTAACACTATCCAGCCTGCATTTTACTAGCATCCTTGCAAGAATGTCATGGGGAACTTTGTCAAAGGCCTTACTGAAATCAAGATATGCTACATCTACAGCAGTGGTTCTCAACCTGTGGGTCCCCAGATGTTTCTGGACTTCAGCTCCCAGAAGCCCCAGCCACTACGGTCAATGCTCAGGGCTTCTGGGAGCTGAAGTCCAAAAAACATCTGGGCCCACACGTTGAGAACCACTGGTCTACAGCATTCCCTTCATCTATCAAGCTTGCAACCCTATTGTAAAAAGAGATAAGATTAGTCTGGAGCAACTTATTTTTGAGAGATCCATGTTGACTTTTAGTGATTACAGCATTGCTTTCTAAGTAATTACAAACTCACTGTTTAATGATCTGCTGCAGGGTCTTTCCTGGCATTGCTGTCAGGCTGACTAGGTGCTAATTATTTGGGTCCTCTCTTTTCTCTTCTTGAAGATGAGGACAACATTTGCCCTCCTCTAGTCTGCTGGGACTTCTCCTGTTCTCCAAGAATTCCTCAAAGATTATTGTGAGTGGTTCTGAAATGACTTCTGCCAGTTCTTTTAATATCCCTGGATGTAATTTATCTGGCCCTGGAAACTTGAATTCATCTAGTTTAGCCAGGTATTCTTGTACAACTTCTCTACCTATTCTGTGCTGCATTTCCTCCCCCTTCCTCCCCTGCTCCCCACCCCTCAAGTTGAGTACTTCTATTCTTTTGGGAGAAAGCTGAGGCAAGGAAGGTGATGAACAATTCTGCCTTTTCTCTTCTCCCTGTTAGTAATTGCCCATCTTCTCCATGCAGCATCTCATTTTCTTTTGCTGCGGACATATCTAAGTATCTCTGGAAGCCTGAGTTCCTTCTGCACCTTAGCTTTCCTGACCTTCTCCCTACATCTCCTGGCTATTTGCTTGAATTCCTCTTTGGTGGTTTCATCATTCTTCCATTTCCTGTACATGTTTCTTTTAACACTTAGCTCAGCTGAGAGTACTTTAGCCAACCATTCTGGTTTCTTTAGACATCTGCCATTTTTCCTCCTTATTAGTACAGTTTTAAATTGTGCCTTCAGTATCTCACTTTTAAGAAACTCCCATCCATCATGAACTCCTTTCTCTTTCAGTAATCTTGACACAGAATTTCATCAAGCAGCTCCCTAAGTTTACAGAATTCAGCTTTTTTAAAGTTTAAGATGCGTGTCTGACTACACTTGGCTGCTCCTTCCCACTGAATGACAGACTCCAAAAGAGCATGGTCACTCCCCCCTAAGGATCCTACCACCATCAACAAGGTCATCTCTGTTGGTCGGGATCAGATCTAAAATAGCCGAAAACAGGGAGATCGGCTATTTTAGATCTGATCCTGACTAGGGATCATGGTCCACATTCTGGACCATGAAACTGTCTGCAAGGCAAGCAAGGAACCTGTTGGACCTTGCGGTCTTGGCAGAGTTTGACTGCCAACAAATATCAGGATAATTGAAATCTCCCATTAATACTGCATCTTTCCTTTTTGAATGTGTGGTCATCTGCTCCAGAAAGGCCTCATCCAAGTCCTCAGGCTGGCCCGGAGGCCTGTAGCAAACCCCCACAATCACATTCCTATTGTTTCTCACTCCCTTAATTCTTACCCTGATGCTCTATCGCTTCAGGATGACAAAGGCCACCCTGTTTGAGATAGTAGACCATCTGCGTCCGCACCCTCCTGCACTTTCCCTACACTCACTGGAATCCAACAAGCAACCTCCAGAATCTTCCACCATGGCCAATGGTCTCCATGCACATCTTCATGGGGAACATGGGGCATGCAGTACTTCCCTAGTACACTCTAACACCACCCACCCCCCTCAAATACCTTCCCCACACTCCCCAGGCCCCAACAAGCACCCTCAGAGATCTCCTGCCACGCCCAATGGTCTCCATGCACATCTTCATGGGGAAAATGGGTCACAAAGTACTTCCCTAATACACTCGCACACCACTCATCCACCTCAAACACCTTCCCCACACTCCCTAGAAGACAACAAGCACCCTCCAGAATCTCTCGCAATGCTCAGTGGCCTCCACATGCACATGCTGGGCAACATGGGACATGCAGTACTTCCCTAATTGTCTCTCACAACAACCAGTCCATCCCAGTACCTTCCCCACTCTCCCAAGAACAAAGCAAACACCCTCAGGAATCTCCCACCATGCACAGTGGCCTCCACACGCACACACAGGGCAACATGGGACACACAGTACTTCCCTAATTCTCTCTCACAACAACCAATCCACAGCTAGTTCCTTTGCTACTCTCCCTAGAATACAACAACTACCCTTGGGAATCTCCTGCCATGCATGGTGGCCTCCATGCATACATGTTGGGAAACATGGAACACGCAGTAATTTCCGAGGACCCCTATAGCCCAGTGGTGGTATTGCGCTAGGTTTGTGGGTTTTTGGAGTTTGGAATTTAAGCTATGTTGTGAGAGAGACTGCTGTGTTGTCTGTTGCTTTCCCTGTCCCATTGCCTGCCTTTTCCCTGTCTTGCCCCTCTTTTGAATTTCTGAGCTGTTTCTTGCCCTTCTCTGTCCTTCTCCAGTACGTTTCTTCTATAATTCTTTCCCTTTTCTTCTAGTTCTTTCATAAAGTGATGTGTTCTGTGTTTAGAGAAAACGGGTGAGAGAGAGAGTGTGTATGTGTGTGTGTGAGAGAGAGGAGACAGACAAAGAGAGAGAGAAGACAGAGAGAGAGAGAGAGTGAGAGAGAGAGAAGACAGAGAGAGAGAGAGAACTTGCTGGTTCTGAGTGTGGCAGTAGTGATTGGTTAAGAATGGATCATGAGGGTGCTATGTGGGGTGAGAGTGAGGTGAGAGAGCTCCTAAATATTGTGCACGCCAGCAGTGGCCTGTCCATTCTTATGCACAGTACTAATTCTCCAAATAAGGAGTACTATCAGGGCATAGCTCGCCACTTGTGCAGGAAGGGCTACAGTAGAACCCAACCAACTAAACTCAAAATTCAAGGCTCTCAAGGGGGAGTTCAATAATGTGCTGGAGTCCTTCAATGGGCACCCCCCGCATGCGGCGAAACCAGCCTTCTATTCAACAATACTGCAGTTGTGGAAGGCAGTGGGCCACCCATTCTGGCAGGACAGGCACTGAGGAAGTGAGTACCTCTTGCTGCCCTCCCTCATAAGCATAACCTTAAGTTGAAATGTGCTTTTCTGCTCCCCAAAATGTGGCAGGGGCCTTCCCAGCACCATCTGCTTATGCGTAAACATCGACTTGTCCTTTCACATCAGGTAGGAGATGACATGGGACAGGCTTCCGTGGTGCAGACGAGGGAGGCCATGCTCGAGAAGAAAAAGGTAGGGGAACAAATTTGGAACCTGCAGCAGTGAAACTGGGTGGGCAGGAAATATATATATAAAAAAGATTAATTTCATTTTTGTTGGATAAACTTCTGCAGATGCCTGCAGAACATTTTGTTCTTGGTACCATGGTATTTCATTATTAATACCGCTGTGTCTTTTTCTCCTTCCTGCTACAGAGGAGGAGAGCATTGTGATAACAGACTCTCCTTCTGCCACAGATAGAGAGGCAGAAGAGATGCGTGGACCAAGCGGCACACAAGGTATCCATGTTTGCATTTGACACTCAGAGAATTTTTAAGATTTATTTGAAAGCATCATGGTAGTAATGAACTTGAGAGCTTTCAAATCCTTTCCTCAAAGATCCTGCAGCAGGAAGAGGCCCATCGTCCTCTGAGTCTTCAAGGTCGAGTCCAGGGAGGCTGGAGATTGACCTTGGACATGGAGAGGGTGACTCTGAGAATATTGGAGGTGAGCATATTGTTTGGTTGCAATTGTCCTGTTTGCTGAGGGGAACACAGCCTGAAACAGAGAGAGAACATCATGATGTGGATTTTTCCTTGTCAACAGAGGAAGTCACAAGTCCAGGCTTCCGGAGAAGGGGAGATAGCAGAAGAGCTACCTGGACCATCAACATCTGGTAAGCGTTTCTATATTGTAAGCTAATTCCTCTTAACTTTGCACTGCTACATCTGGCATTCTCCATAACTTTGTAACATTTGTGCATGTACATTAGAATGAACTGACATGTTAATCCAACTTTTCCCATAGCTGCAGCACCACACAGGTGCTAGAGGTCACGTCTTGGACCATCTCCAAGAAATAGAGGATAACATGACAAACCTCTGTAAGTGCATGCATCCTTAAATGAAAACTGAGGAACTCTGCTTGTGTTTCCTGCTGTAAAGCTATTTCTGCCCAACTTGCATACCTATAACGGATCTTGTGTGCTCCCCACAGATGACACCCTCCAGTGTTCTATGTTTGAAATGTCCACAGCCCTACAGCTCTCAATCTCTGATGGTTACCAGAATATTACCAAGGAGATCCGGGCTATAAAGTCTCTTCTGAGAGAGAAGGACCTTGATTTGTAATTGTTAGTAATTAGTAATTGTTGCCCTTGCTTTCCCCAACCAAGTAATAATTGTTGCCCTTGTTTTCCCCAACCAATCAATAATTACATTCTATCTCCCCTCATCCCTTTTATAAACATTTCTGTATTTTCCTATAAAGAATTTTCTTAAAAATTGTAAAGTTGTGTTTCTGACATTGACTTCTCCTGCCCAGAGAACATGGTGTTTGTGAGTGCCAAATTTCTTCACAAATTTTGTGGTGGGTCACATCTTTCAAAGTGGCAGTCGGGGAATGAAGATTCAAAGAAAAGGAGAATCTCGTTGTACTTCCTGTCTCTCCCTTTGGGACAGGACTAATGAGGGTTCTTTTTGGGACCCAAGGGTATAGGGAAGGTGTTTGAGGTGGATGAGTGGTGTGAGAGTGTTTAAGGGAAAGTACTGCATGTCACATGTTCCCCAGCATGTGCATGTGGAGTCCACTGTGCGTGGCAGAAGATTCCCGAGGATGGTTGTTGTGTTCTAGGGAGCGTGGGGAAGCTGTTTGAGGAGGATGGGTGGTGTGAGAGTGTAATAGGGAGGTACTGTGTGTCCCATGTTGGCCATGAAGATGCTCATGGAGACCGTTGGATGTGGTGGAAGATTCCAGAGGGTGCTTGTTGGGGCCTGAGGAGTTTGGAGAAGATGTTTGAGGTGGATGGGTGGTGTGAGAGTGTACTAGGGAAGTACTGCATGTCCCATGTTCCCATCAAAGGTGCTTTTTGAGGGCGTTTTTCGGGGCTGCTAATTTCTGTGGGTGCTTTGTTGGTCTGGGAGGGAAGAGAGGAATTTGCTGGAGGGAGAAGGGGTGTGTGCTAGGGAAAGTATTGCAGGTCCCATGCTGCATCCAAGAGTGCATGTGGAGGCCATTTTCTTAGGAAATTGAAATGTATAGATCAGTGGTTCTCAACCTGTGGGTCCCCAGGTGTTTGTAGACTTCAGCTCCCAGAAGCCCCAGCCACTATGGTCAATGCTCAGGGCTTCTGGGAGCTGAAGTCCAAAAACATCTGGGGACCCACAGGTTGAGAACCACTGGTATAGATGGAGGAGAATGCAGATGAGGGAAAAATGGTTAGTGGTAAGGATTTTGAAAAGAGAAAGGATCGCTCACACAGCACTGCCCCCGAATGAAAAGTCCAACCACCATTATCCCCACCCTCCATGACTACTTCTGACCCCATGGCCAGTCAGAACAGTGAATACCTACCGTGCACACAATAAAAATTGTAGAAATAGAAAGCAGCTCTCTTACATATCTGCAGCTTTTTCCGTGCTGATACTTTATTTTCAAAATTTGGAGGATCGAAGAATGGCGCCTTCCTGTCCTTTGCTGGGTGGACCCAGCTGCAGAAGGGGACCACATCCACAGCTCACCCTCTACTGACCACCAATTCGCATTGGTGCAAATGTATGTATCTGCACCACTGCGAAAGTATGAATTGGCTCAATCTGGAAAATTGGAAAACTGATTTTTTCTGTTTTTCAAATAGCGCACTTTACCATCACGTGGGGGCACATTTAGTTCGAATTATGTGCAGAACTAAGATAAATAAACCGAACCTAGTCCGCTCCAACGTGCAGAAGACCTCCATGGCAAGACTCATTGGCCAGCCTTAATAACCATGTGCGGAAAGGGCCTAAGTCCCTTTTCTGGCTAGGGGGTCTGTAGTAGATCCCCATAAAGACATCACTTTTGTTTCTCTTCCCCTTCATTTTTTCTAGGGATGGGATGAATCCAGAATTTTCCAAATCCGAATCTGGATCCAAATCTCTGGAAGGTTCTGGGAATCCAAGAATCTCACAAGAATAGTCAATGAGAAAGGAGTTCAGGATGCATGGGAGTTCTTTAAAAGGGAGGTACTGAAGGCACAGGCTAAAACTGTGCCATTAAGGAGGAAAAACGGAAGGCATCTGAACAAACTGAAATGGTTGACTAAAGAGCTCTCAGCTGAGCTAAGTATTAAGAAAAACATGTAGAGGAAATGGAAGAAGGGGGAAATCACCAAAGAAGATTATAAGCAAGTAGCCAGGAGATGTAGGGAGAAGGTCAGAAAGGCTAAAGCACAGATCGAACTTAGGCTGGCCACAGACATTAAAAACAATAAAAAGGGCTTTTTTAAATACGTCCGCAGCAAAAGGAAAAAGAAGGAGACGATAGGGTCACTGCGTAAGGAAGATGGTGAATTAATAACAGGAGGAAGAAAAAAGGTAGAACTCCTCAACACCTTCTTCGCCTCAGTTTTTTCCCAAAAGGATAAAAACACGCAACCTGGCAGTTGGGGAGCAGGTGAGGAAGTGGGGGAAATGCAGCACAGAATAGATAGAGAGGTAGTACAGGAATACCTGGCCACACTGGATGAATTCAAGTCTCCAGGGCCAGATGAATTGCATCCTAGGATTTTAAAAGAACTAGCAGAGGTCATTGCGGAACCTCTTGCTATAATCTTTGAAAACTCTTGGCGGACCGGAGAAGTTCCGGCAGACTGGAGGAGGGCAAATGTTGTCCCCATCTTCAAGAAGGGAAAAAAGAGGACCCAAATAATTATCGCCCAGTCAGCCTGACATCAGTACCTGGAAAGATCCTGGAGTGGATCATCAAACAGTCAGTTTCTAATTACTTAGAAAACAATGCCGTAATTACGAAAAGTCAACATGGATTTCTCAAAAATAGGTCATGCCAGACTAATCTTATCTCTTTTTATGATAGAGTTACTTGCTTGATAGATGAAGGGAATGCCGTGGACATAGTATATCTTGATTTCAGTAAGGCCTTTGACAAAGTTCCCCATGACATTCTTGCAAAGAAGCTAGTAAGATGTGGGCTGGACAGGGCTACTGTCAGGTGGATTTGTAACTGGTTGACTGACCATACCCAAAGGGTGGTCACCAATGGCAGATTCTCATCCTGGAGAGAAGTGACTAGTGGGGTGCCACAGGGTTCTGTCCTGGGCCCGGTGCTGTTCAATATCTTCATTAATGACTTGGATGAAGGAATAGAGAGCACGCTGATCAAATTTGCAGATGACACCAAATTGGGAGGGGTTGCTAATACGCCTGATGACAGGATCAAAATTCAAAAGGACCTGGACAGATTGGAGAGCTGGGCCAAGGCTAACAAAATGAACTTCAACAGAGAGAAATGTAAGGTCCTACACTTAGGCAGAAAAAATGGTATGCAGAAATATAGGATGGGGGACACGTGGCTGGCTAACAGTACGTGTGAAAGGGATCTAGGAGTCTTCATAGACCACAAGCTGAACATGAGTCAGCAGTGTGATGCAGCAGCCAAGAAGGCCAACGCAATTCTTGGTTGCATCAATAGGAGTATGGTGTCTAGATCGAGGGAGGTATTGGTACCACTCTATTCTGCATTGGTTAGACCTCATCTTGAATACTGTGTCCAGTTCTGGACACCCCAATTCAAGAAGGATATGGATAAGCTGGAGCAGGTCCAGAGGAGGGCAACCAAAATGGTGAGGGGCCTGGAAGCCATGCCCTATGAGGACAGACTTAGAGAGCTGGGTATGTTTAGTCTGCAGAAGAGAAGGTTGAGAGGGGACATGATAGCCATGTTTAAATATTTGAAGGGATGTCATGTCGAGGAGGGAGTGGGCTTGTTTTCTCCTGCTCTTGAGACCAGGACAAGGAGCAATGGATGCAAGCTGCAGGAGGGGAGATTCCACCTGAATCTCAGGAGGAATTTCCTGACAGTCAGGGCTGTCCGGCAGTGGAATGTGCTGCCACAGAGTGTGGTGGAGTCTCCTTCTTTGGAGGTTTTTAAGCGGAGGCTGGATGGCCACTTGTCGGGAGTGCTTTGAGGGTTTTCCTGCATGGCAGGGGGTTGGACTGGATGGCCCTTGTGGTCTCTTCCAACTCTACATTTCTATGATTCTATGAAATCTTGACTCTTTTGAATCATTTTTTTAAAAAGTGTTTAAAAAGCAAGGGAAAGAAGGATAATCTCAGGCAAGACACACACTCTCAGCCTTAGCAAAAGCCTCATAAGAGTCTTCCCACCAGGTTTCAGTGATACCACAGTGTTACTGTACTACAAGTTCAAGCTCATCCTGTTTATACCACATGTTCTGCATGACTGTAGAGGCATCTGCAACCATGGGTCATTTTACCTAACTGCTTATTTAAGTTTCTCCCCTGCCCCGCTCCCCACTGTTGGGTTCTTGTACCATATGCACAATTCTCTCTATAACATTTGGGCTATGATCTTCAGCACTTGATGAATTCCACCACTCAAGAGTACTGTCTCCCTCCCTACCATAGCTCCCTAAAGCCTTCCTGATTAGGTTTGTTAAGTCCTGCTCCAAAGCAGCTATCTAAAAGACATGATACCTGTGGGAAAGAGAAATAAAAGAGCCCCTAGGACTCTACCCCTGTGCACACTTTCCCCGGAATGGGACTCAGTGAAACAGTGGGACTTAATAGAAAGATGCGAAGAAAATTGTCTTATCTCAGACAGGTTACAAACAAGCCATAGCATGCTTTAAGTTGAGTATTTACTGTTTCCCCAAACTCCATAGACTGAAATTCTCAGCTCATTTCTCCTATACCAAAAATGTTCTGTGGATTGCAAAAGTGAGACTGGAGTTCTGCCCAGAGGAAGCACATCACCATAGGTATGTTGCAGGGGCTGAATTTGCATTCACTGCACATACCAGGGGGTGGAGGCTGGCATGAGACTATAAAAACAGGCACTCTGTGAGTCACTAGTGGTGTCAGATTTTCATTCTGTCTTCAAGAAGCAGACTATATCGCATAGCTTTAAATTCCTTAAGGTCTACAGAACAAAGAAAGACCATCAGAATTTCAAGTCCTTCCCCGCCCCCAAGACTATTGCTCTCTGTCTGCCTGACAACCAAGCCAAGGAGTAACCTCTCTTTTAATTCACAGTGTGATTTGTCTGCCTCAGCTTTGTCTCCCCTTCCACAAGAGGACATGGAGGAGCACTACATCTCCAAACTTCACCCAACATGGGATTATGGAGTAGGTTTGTTTCTTCTGATTATAGGTAAGTTCTACTTGTATGGTCATCCATGGTTGCCCAGAGAGGAGCTAAGCTGCTGCAAGGTCTGCAGATGCTGAACTATCCCTAAATTGTTCCTTGATATAAATTAGATTGCTTATCTCTTGTTTCAGTACTGTGCTCTTTAGCTGTAGTATTATGGTGGGTTTGACCGGTGGGTTGAGTGTGTGGATAGCAGTGTTGTATATTCTTTATTAGTTTAGTATTTAGTTATTTATTAGTTTGTTTATTAGAGTAAGCATGTAAAACTGGCAAAGTTTTAAGTTACATATGCAAGCAAATTGTATAATTTCATGCGTTACTGAAAACTGCACATGATGTGGAAGGCAGTCTAAAATTCACTTTGATAAAGGAACAGAAGCATGCATTTTATATACAATTTGGAAAAAAGGGTACAGCGCAACAAAGCAAGCTTCAGATGTTGCTGAAAAACAGATTGTGGCACAGAAATACAGGTATTTCTTGTGACAATGTTAGAAAGAAAAACACTCACCAGGAGATTGTGGATATAGTCCTGTTTGTAATTTCTTTTCCTTTCAGATGCACATTTTAAAGAGCTGTGTATTACACACAGCTTTATTTTTGCATCCTCTTCATTGTCTACTTCATGTAAAAAGATATTGCAGTATAAAATATATGATTTGTTAACATTGGGATTTTCATGGCTTAATGATTAATGATATTACTAAAGTTTGGGAAATATATTTTCAGGCTGTAAATTCCATAATCCCACAGTCATCAGAACTAATAACTCTTCACAGCTCTGGATATTGCATGAAAATGATTGTTTTCTATACATACATGTATCACAAGGTATCCATATTAAAATCAGGGCATTTGGAGGACAATTATCAAATGCTAGTTGTTAAAAGAAAGTGGAAAACTGAGAATCATTGAAATGGGAAGGGGATGATGCTGACATTAAATGGATAGTTTCAGTTTGAGTCGCATTCACTTGACACATTATAGACTGGTGTCAATCTAGACTGCAATCTATGGAAAACAGCAACAGGCTTATCTTTTTGGATTTATCTTTATGTATTTTTATTATGCTAGGCAGCAAAAACAATAAACAAAAACACAAAAATGTATATGGGAGGAAGTCCTAAATTTTTCAACTGAAGCTGAAGAGAAATCCCAACAAGTCAATTTAAGTTTGTACCGAAAACAATTTTGAAACTTTTAAATTGCATTTCCTTGTGCTTAGAGTTAGGAGTTCATATAGCTTTATTTTATTCAGAACCCTGTGGTACCCATTAGTCACCTCTCTCCAGGATGAAAAGCATCCATTGGTGAACACATCCCTTCCCTACCCCCTTTCTTATTTTTAACTTCTTGATCAAGCCTCTGCTCATTCTGAGCTTTAGCTTTTTTAAAAAAAAAATAGATGAACTGAGGTTTAAGAGAGATGTGTACAAGAAATGGAAAAAGGAGAATGCAGTTCTAATGCAGTGCTGTTCCACTCCAGCTAACTCAGGGAGATTGTTGAGCAGAGAGGTAGGTGGCACAGCAACAGTCTTCATCAGCCACTGTCACATACTTTATGACGCTCACTTAAGTCCATCAGAATATACGACAGGGCACTTTGTATGGGAGATGGAGTCACAAGCCCTTCTGTTTCCTTGTTTCATAGACCTCACTTCCTGCTGCTCCTCACCTGATGATGAGGATGTTGGTCTGAAGGCATTCTCTTCTCTTTGCTCTTGTTCACCCATGCTGTCCAATTAGCATTATTACCACCCAGATGGGAAAATATTTGTTCATACATAAAATTAGTGCAGAAATGTTCAAATGCATTAGTTGCTACAAACTTTGTACTACTAAAACAACTGGGCAATTATAAAGTATTAGCTAGCAAATATGCACAATTTTGTAATCAGAAGGTCTTCAAAAACACATAATAAAACTGGGGGAGGCAGTGGTACTGTTTCAGTGTTGCAGGTAGAGTGATGAGTTGTTAACAACATTATTACTTCTAAGTCATACCACTATGTTTCTTCTTTCAGCAATCTTGACAGTTCTGGGGAATTCAGTAGTTCTAGTAGTAGCTGTGAAGCGATCCACCCGCCTCAGGTCACCTGAGCTACTCACAGTCAATTTAGCAGCAACGGATCTTGGAATGGCCATCAGCATGTATCCCTTGGCCATTGCTTCTGCCTGGAACCATGCCTGGTTAGGTGGAGATGCAACTTGCATTTATTATGCTCTGATGGGCTTCCTTTTTGGTGTCTCCAGCATGATGACGTTGTCTGTAATGGCTGTAATCCGTTTTCTTGCAACACGTTCATCAAAATCTAATAGTAAGTAAACAAGGGTGCAAAAACTGAAAAAGTTTAGTCTTGTCAAAGGGTCCTCTTTTCTAAATGGAACTTGTAAAAGGGATTATCTGATTTTAAATGCAGGGGTTTTATGGAGACAATATTGCTATTCAGCATACTGCAATTAACAATAGGAACAGATATACAACTAACTGTAGGTGCAACTGTTTTTCATCAAATGAACTGTAAACTGAAATATAACAAAAATAATGGGAAAATTAATCTAGGCAATTAAAATAGAGATTATGTACACTGTGTAGCAGTTTAATTATTTGGAAAACATAATTTCAGTTTGCATTACGTATCCACCTCTTGTGATTGCCACAAAAATGCTCTATTCTTCAGGACACAGAATATGTTCTTTTAAGCTGCTTTGGGAATGCTGCAGTTGCACAACCTATAAACTCTTATTGTGCATAAAAATAAATTCTTAAAAGTATTGTGTTAATATTTTGTACAGACAGTTTCACTGACTGACTGACTGACTGCACTTTCCTGACTGACTTTTGTCAGTTTTCTCATACTATTCAAGAATAATCTCCAATAAAAAGATCAAGTTACTATATTTATTGTTTTTTTAAATGTGTTAAAACAGAGGTAGGACTGGACCCGAAGAGAACCTGGAGGACTGCAATCCCTAATCAGTCTTCTCCTTCCACAATATTTTAAAAACTTTTGGGAAGGAAATTTTTTTAGCTAAAAATGGTCTGCCACATGTGCATCTCCCCAACCAATTATTACCTGGAAGGACCTTTTCCTAACTGGGAAGTTCTGATGAGTTTACTTCCTGATCAGCAAAAGGCCTCTCCTGTGCCTAAAATGGGGTGGGGAGGGGAGAGGAATATGGTGGAGTTGTTCCACATTATTTGATATTATTTTCAATTGTTATATGTTTTTAAACTATTTTAAATTTCTGCTTGTGTGTATTCAAGTGTTCTAAATTGCTGTTCACAGATTTAAATTTTAAGATGCTCTGTGTTGCTATTGTACAATCTTATGATACAAAATAGGACTGAGGTTCTTAACCTTTTGTTTAACAGGGACTGCCTGTAAATACAATTTGTTGCCAGGGACCCCCAAGATTTTACTCAAGATTTAGATATTTTAATTTAGATTTAAATATTCATTTTAAAAAATACTCAAATATTAATTTATGAAACACTTCTGGGAACTTGGATTCAAATCCCTGTTCAGACACTAGGTAACTTTGGGCAAGTCACATTCTCCCAGCTTCAGAAGGACAAAGGCAAACCTCCTCTGAACAAATCTCACAAAAAAAGAAAAGAAAAGAAACCCTATGTGAGGTTCACTTTAGGGTTGCCATAAGTCAGAAGTGACTTGAAGGCATCCAAGAACAAGGTGCTGCTGACAGGGGGAGGTTATTTCTAGCCATCATGCCTTTCCCTTTTGAAAACTGATTTATGGTGACCCTAAAGCAAACCTATCATGAGATCCTTCTTGGCAAGATTTGTTGCCTTTGCCCTTCTCTGAGGCTGAGAGAATGTAACTTGCCTGAGGCCACCCAGTGGGTTTCCATGGCTGAGTGGGGATTCAAATCCTAATCTCCAGAAACATTGTTTGAGCTGGCAGACACGCCTGCTGTCATGTCTTTCATCGTTTGCAAACAAGGGAGCAATTTCAGCATCTGCAAACACCCCCTGCTGAGGCGTCTCTGTTGCTGCCACTGTTGTTGGTGTACAGCATCAGTGCTTCACAGAACCTCAGGTGTTTGCAGATTCCAGGTTAAGAATCATTGAGGTACAATGTAAAATTTTTAGTAAATACAAAAGTAGATAGATTTTCTTTTATTAACATAAGTGTGTGTACAAAGTCTGGTCTAAGCCAACTTCATTTTTTATTGTGGAAGGTATACTAGTATTAGAGTCAGCATGGTGTAGTGGTTTGAACATTGGACGAAGACCCCGAAGACCCCGGAGATACTCAGCCCCAGAAAACCGTGTAATAGATTCACCTTAAGGTTTCTGTAAGTTGGAGACAACTTGAAGGCACATGACAAAAACAGCAATACTAGTATCATGACAGAACTGGACTTTACAGCTAGTTTAAAAGAATAAAGTCTGGCTACTAAGCATAGTCAGCATGGTGCATTGGTTTGAATGCTGAACCAGGGTTCCATTCCCTGCTCAGCCATGGAATCCCACTGGGTGACCTTGGGTGTGTCACACACAATCCGCTCCAGAGTCAGTTGTTAGTTGGAAATGGCTGGAAGGCACACAACAACAACTAAGCTCAGTCATAATTTGATCAAAATATTCACATCGTTAGACGGACTGAAACTGGTACCAGTTTATAGAATCATGGAAATAGAACTGGAAAAGTCCAATAGGTCACCAAGTACCACCCCCATTCCATGAAGAAAATCCAACTAAAACATACCCAGCACGTAGTTATCCAGCCTTGCTTTGAAGATGTTGAGAGGAGATCCACAATCTCTCTAGGTAATTGGTTCCCATTGCCGAACCACTCCTACTGTCAAGAAGTTCTTATTTATATTCAGTTGAAATTACCTCCTGGCAAGAAGCCAGTCAGCCTCTCCATCATAAAAAAAAAAAGCGCTGTCACATACAAGATTATTTTATTATGTTAACAACCATGAACTAATAAATCATAGAGGCATGCATCAGTTTAAAAACATCTCTGGCAAAGAAGCTCCTTTTATGAAGTTATGAAGTTCTCTTCTTCACTTCAACTATGAGTTTTGTTTTGTTTTTTTAATCAGCATTGGCACAGGATGGTGAAGGAAGACTGGAGAAACAGTGTCAAGTTGCAGCAGTATGCCTGCAGTAAGCAAGGAAATAAAGCCTGAGCTGAGAAAAGATGGGATTCTGCTCTAGCTGATCCTATTGTAGCTGTGTACCTGCTTACAACAGGCAAAGGAAACAGTAGCTTCCTTCAGAACCTCTTACTGAGTGGGCCTGAATAGTAAAACAGAGAGAAAATATATATGTATTACACAACTTTACTATGATTAAAATTTCCCTGACATTCAATGAATTTCACTTATTTCTCATGACAAATTTCTGTGTCTATTTCTAACATTCCAGAAAGAGACAAACCTGTACTTTGTACACACACTTCTATGTGATTTAAGTGTCTTTTAAACTTCAGGAAATTGTGATTTTCATGCAGAAAGTTCAAGAATCAATCCTTAGCATTTCCATATTGGACACAGGAAGTGTGAACCCTCATAGGGCTTCTATCAGTAAAGACAACACAAAGCTAGATGAACAATAGTATAATTTAGTGTAAGGCAGTTTCCTATGTTACTGAAATGCTACTGTTGCATAACATTAGCTGACTTTGTGTTTTCCCCCTCCCCAGGCCATAAAATCAACAGGAAAGCCATCCATATTTGTATTACACTGATCTGGGTATATGCAGTCCTTTGGGCCAGTCTGCCTTTGCTGGGCTGGGGGCATTATGGACCGAACCATTCGGCACTTCTTGCACTATAGCATGGGGCCAGTTCCACAATTCACCAAATGGGTTTTCCTTCATCCTGAGCATGTTTATTTTCTGCACTATTCTGCCAGCAATAACCATCATCACTTGTTACTTGGGTATTGCGTGGAGGGTTCATAAAACTTACCAAGAGATGGAGAACTTCAACAGAATTTCAAGTGCAGCAAAGCTGGAGAAGAAGTTGACACTGGTGGGTAACTAATGGATGTACAATATAAGACAGAATGAGTGAATGTGAAAACTCAGATATTTAATTTGTACCCATAGCTTGATAGTTGTTTAGTCAAAATATTGGTTAAGATTTCAGTGTACATATGAAAGTGGTGAGCTGGATTGACTGTGCATGTTTTCATGTATGATCTGGATACTCTTGAGTTGCATATTACTTCTTCCAGGCATTCAAGAACTCTCTTTAAGACAAAGTTTCTTGATGAAAAATACTGTATGTATACTTGTATTTTGCAAGATACAAAAGACTTTATATGAAAGAACCACAAGTTCAAATTTTATGGGATTATGACATGAAATAATGGGTATTTCATTGGAACATAGCATCTTATAACAAAGTTAAGTCGGTTTAACATCTGATCACAAATTCTTTTGTGTCATTCTGTACTACCAGAGCTACCATGATTCAGAGGATACCTTCAGAATACAGGATTAAATTCAGCAGAAGCATAAAATAAGCAGCACAGCAAGAGATAATCATTCAGTAACCCTTAAATATTTTGGAATAGATCAATTTTCCCCACTTATTAGAAAAGATATAAGGAAGAAAAATCAAGAAGAAGTGACTAATCATACAGTGTGGTGCTATTTTTTCCCCCACAGATGGCTGTACTGATCAGTATAGGATTCCTCAGCGCATGGACCCCATATGCCACAGTCAGCTTCTGGTCAGTATTTCACCCCAGTGAGTCAATACCATATGTTGTAACCTTATTACCTTGTCTGTTTGCTAAGTCATCAACAGCCTACAACCCTTTCATTTACTATACTTTCAGCAAAACATTCCGGCATGAAGTTAAACAGCTCCAAAGTTGTTGTGGCCAAAAAATTCATTTTTTAGCACCAAGAACTCCATCAACAGCCATGTATCAGTAATGTGGTCAGGCAGGGGTAATGTACATATCTATTCATCCCAAAAGACAGACAGTGGAGATATTTCAAATCAATAAGTGACAGCAACAACTGCCTTTTTTTTCTAAAGGAAAAAACATGTTCTTGGGCTATTTCCGCATGAGACTGTTGTAGCACTATGATTCCACTTTCAACATCCTATGGAATCCTGGGGTTTGCAGTTTCAGGAGGGGCTGGCCGGAAGTGGAATCATAGCACTATAATCGTCTCATGCGGAAATGGCCTTGATTGCAACATCTCATGGCAAAGTTCTGTAAATGGAATAAATGCTATCCTATGATACACTGCTGTTGGGATTCCAATGAAGAATTTCAAGGATTTTTTTGGGGGGGGAAAGCACCTTACTAGCAAGAAACAAGATTTTTAGAACTTTTAGCATACAATCTGCTTTCATATTTGTATTAGTAACATTGGCAGAGGAAATGGTAATGGAATTAAGATAACTGAGACTTCCATCTACTGTTCATTTGTTTTTATTTTTATATTAGTCCTGTGTGATGAGCTCAGGGGTCAAAGACTAGGGCCTAGGACTCCACAGCATTAGTAAAGGATATAAAACACCCTTGCTTAAAGACTGACACTCCCCCAAAATTTCCAATATGGCTGTTGAGATTCTTTTGAACAAATCAGAATTTGGGAGTAAATTTATCAATCAAATTAGATAACATTATATGAGGAAATTATAATCAGTTGGGGGGGAAAAAGCAATCAGGTTTCTTTAGAAATCTGGTCTAGTAAAAATTGGAAAATGTTAACAAAAATTAGGATGTTTCAAATTACATTATTACCAAAATTGTTGTATTTATCTCAAACTATCTCAGAAATAATCCCTATAAAAGGAAATGGGATACTTCAATTATAAAGTGGATTTCTGGAACCAAGAAGCCATAATTATCTATGGCATTGTTATATAGGCATCAAAGAGATGGAGGCTGAGGAGTTCTCTCTTTTGAACTATATTTGAGGCAATTCAATTGTTAGGAACTGTAGAAACAGAACATGATCAACAAAAAAAGTGGGTTAAAATGGAAAGACAGAGTAATAAAATGGATTATACATCTATCTTTCAAATGAGGACAAGGAGTAAGAAAGAAAAAATAAATGAACCTATGAGGATGAATTTTAAAATATAGGATAAATGGAATAAAAGATTAGGTACTGAAGATGGGAAATGGCTACCAATGGAATACTTAAGTAGGAGTAATAATGAAGAGTTTGGAAAAATTCTGAAAAAATTAAATACAAATGGAGTTAAAATGGTTGGAGATTTATATAATAAGGCAGGGAAACCAACAAAGGAAGAATTATTGATTTCAATGATTGGAGGTCAGTATTGGATTCAGGTAAAAGGGATTATTAAATCTTTGCAGGAAATAAAACTGAATACAGTAGAGCAAAATATATTTCTATAGGAAATAATCAACAGAAAAGAAGAAGAAGGAAAAGGAGTAATAGGGAAAATTTATTTAAAAAATTGTTAATGGCCCAGTATAGAATGATAGAGGGGTTGATAATAAGTTAGGGAAAAGATTCATTGATAGATATAAAAGGTATTAAAATTTGGCTACAAGAAATTGCCAAAAATAAAAATGCAAATTTAAAAGAACAACAAATGAAAATGATTGATAGATGGTAGAGAACACTCCATCAAATCACACATATAAATGGCAATTTCTTACCTAAATGTTGGCATGGATATGGAGCTAAAGGTATTTATATACATATGTGATGGTAGTCCATTTATTCAAGAAGCTATGGCCATTTCCACACTACACTGTTGCAGTGCTATTGTTCCACTTTCAACATCCTGTGGAATTCTGCGGTCTGTAGTTAACTGGGGCCAAAGAGGTCTCTGGCTGAGAATTCTAAAGGCCCCTCTCTAAACTGCCAATCCCAGGATTCCTTAGGTTGTTGAAAGTGGAATAATAGCACTATAACAGTGTAGTGCAGAAATGGCCTAAGAAACAAATATAATAGTAGGGAGAAAGGTTCAATTAACATAAAGAAAATTGTTTAACCCTAAACCTAGGGATAATAGGCCTAAACAGGAATAAAAGTTTTGTAATGAAACAAATTTTAAACGCTGCTCATGCAGCTATTGCTTTAAGATGGAAAAAGAAATGAAACTGGAATGAGTTTTATCTGTTAAATTATATTAAAGAAGCTATATTACTTGGTTTCCTTAGGGAAAGAAGGTTAGTAAATATAACAAAGAATCATGGAGTGATAATTGGAAAATGGTGATTAAGAAAGCAAAAGAAAAATTAGGGTAGGAAGATGTTATAAATTTGATTAAGGTTATATCCCGTAATGCTTCCTGATACAAAAGGTGTTTTGATCCTCTGTCAGCCATTTATGGTGTGGGAGGTGGGGGGATGGATACATGGAAAAAGCAATTGCTAATTTTTTTCCCTTGTAATAATATTGTAATATAGCATATATTAATGTATATTAAATATGCAAATCATAATAAAGGGGAAAAAAGGATTGAACCTCAATATGCAGCAGATGTCACAAGAGAATATCTAGAGACTATTCTTTATCTCAAAATGTTATGTATTATATACACATGAATTTAACTTCATGTTTACATTGGCATATAAATGGTAAAATAATTTAAGGAAAGTAGATTTTACAGGCTTTGGAAAATCTTTAAGAAAAAGTAACATCTTATTAGCTATATGGATTTTCCCAGATAGCTTTTACTTCATAATTATTGAATAACTATTGGGGAAAAAATGGAAAACTCATCCTCTTTTTAAAAAGTATTTAATACCATGGGCCTCCCAAAATAAAGGCAGCATGAAGATGCATGCTCTCCTGGTTTGTAGTTATTCAGATCTTCTCTTCCGATTTCTGGGCCAAAATAATGATAATGAAAATGAAAATGTGATGCTGGGCTCTTATCTGCTTACTGGGGGAACACTCAGAACTTGAAACCACATGTGAACAGAAGCATTCTTTACTGTAGGAAGTACAGATTGATACCATCGGTTACTGAAACTGTGGAGCGTCAGCCCCACAAAGCTTATGTAGATTCAGCTGATAATTATTCAGTGCTTACTACACTGATAGGTAGAATTCACATGTCTTATTAATTCATCAGTCACCCTGAATCTTTGAAGGCTAATTTGGTATCCAGTTACCCATCAAAGCCCCTCCAAGGAACTGTTCTGTTTATTGCCTTCAGTTTCCCAGCTTATCCCAGTATCCTTTACAACACAGCCTTGTTTTCCCAGTTGTATGCATCGCATCATCCCTTCACAGCACATCACAATTTCATTGCATGGCTCCTGTTTCCCAGGAACAAATACAATTCATACATTAGCAACTTACAGTATCAAAGCTTACTGCCTTGGTACAATACACCAAGGCACTACCTGTGCTCTAGGTTCTATGCAAGCAGTGATACATATATGTGATATAATATGGATGCAATTAATCAAGTTATATCATAATCCCATTAAACATGATTAACAGCAAGTACTAACTAGACCTGCTTAATACATAACAGGACCTTCTACACTGGCTAGGTCAGGCAAAGCATACAGCAGAAAACATGTCATCATAACATAAGAGTAAGTATTGACAATCAAGCTTCAGTGCATACATGCAGCAAAACCCATGACAGCAAAGTCCATGGTTACATTAGTTGCATGGTTTCAGTATCACATGTAGTAGGACACTACTCACTGCTACCTAATACCATACATGGCTGTTCATTCCCCAAGCAGATATGACACATTCCTCCATCCCTGCAACATGCTTGTTACATATAATATTAGAAAGCATAACATCATTAACAAGCATTCAATCCTGAACCATGTTATGGAGCCATTCTGACATGAGATAACAACAACAGCAGCAGCAGCAGCAGCAGCAGCAGCAGCAACCCTTACAGGTACCTCTGTGGTTGTTACTGTTAACATCACACCTTTTTCCCTGTCTAGGACTCAAGAGGCTTGCAAAAGTTAAAGCAGATGCCATTAAAAAAATGTAATTGCACAAAAGTTTAAAATTTAATTTAACTATCAATAAAATTATAAGCAGTTAATAAAGTCATTTGAGGCCATATGGAAACCACTTATCAGGTATATGTGTCAAAACAATAGTAGATTCAAACTACTATTGGGGCAAGTGAGATTTTGAATAAATGGCTAGAAGAAGAGATGTTTGTTAATAATACAAATAAAAAAAATGTCATGGCAGAAGGGAGAGCCATAGGGTGCCGGTTACCTTCAAGCCATCCTCCACTTCAAATGGTCTGGATAGCCTAGGCAAACAGAACCCCTGGGCTGAAATACTGCTGCTCGATGCCAAGTCAGTAAATGGAAAAACATCCCTGATCCAGGACTTGATCCTGGATGAACATGCAGACCTGGTTTATATTTTCAAGACCTGGACGGATAAAGCTGTGGGGGGTTAACCTCTCCGAGGTTAGTCCACGTGGGTTCTCTGTACAGAAGCAGGTCAGGCCTCGGGGCGGGGAAGGTAGAGTTACAGTGGTTTGTCTAGACTGCAGAATGACCTGCCGGAAGAGATTCTATAGCAAAATATCAAATAAAAAATATGTCTTTTCCAGCAGTCCTACCCAGTCTATTTTTAATTATATTTTAATTGTATTTCCCTTGTATTTTAACTGTATATGTACTTTAATTGTACTTTTAATTATGATATGTTTTAATTATGAGATGTTTATATTTTAAATGCTTTGTGTTTTTAGTATATTTTAGCTATAATTTGTTTTTAATTTTATCTATGTTGTATCTTACCTCGAGCCTTGGGGAGAGATGGGTAGTGAATTAAAAATTTGTTATTGTTATTTATTATTGGGATTCCATCTCCCTCACCAGGTGTTCTTTCACACAGTCTTCTGGATTTGAGTGTGTGTGTTTTGAAGTGAGCGGCCAGGATAGAAAGTAGGGATTATGTTTGCGTACTGCCCACCCTCCTGCTCAACGGTCTCCTTTCCTGAACTCTCTGAGTTGGTCTTGGTAGTAGTGTTGCAGTCCCCACACCTTGTTGTTCTGGAGGACTTCAACATCCATGTGGAAACTACTCTACCAGGAGCAGCTCAGGATTTCATATCCACCATAACAACCATGGGCTTGTCCCAAGTAATATCTGGTGCTACCCATACTGCAAGACATACTGCAGGACTAGTTTCCTCTGTGGGTGATCTGGGTGTGGAGGAACTTTCTACAGCCCCATTGTCATGGACAGATCATGACCTGATGGGTTTTAGACCCACTGAGACTCAGAGCCTCTGGAGAGGAGGGGGACCAATTGCCCCAGAAGGCTTATGGATCCATATGAATTGCTGACTTTTAAGGAGTTTTGTTTTGCCATAGCAGGTGAAGGATCACCTGACTTGGGGCTTGGACAGAGAAGTGGAGCAGGAATAGGGAAATGGCCCAGGCAGTAGACATGATCTATCCTAAGTGTCCCCTCCCATGTAATGGAGCCAAGATTTACTAGGGAACTGGCACAAATGAAACAAATGGGATTGAGATTAGAGCAATGGTGGCAGAAGATGTGGAGAGAGTCCATCCGAACACAGGTTAGAGCTCTTTGCAGTCCTTTACCATGGCAATGGTGGCAGTGAAGAAATTATATTTCTCTGCCACCATCGCATCTGCATAATGTCATCCAGTGGAGTTGTCTTGAGTGGTCAGGGGCCTTTTACACTCAGCCCCACAAGAAGAAAATAAAGACCATTTGACAGCCTGATGTGATGAACTTGCAAGACACTTTCCATACAAAATTGCTTGGATTTGTTCTGACTTGGATGCTGTAGTTGAGACAGGTCCAGTTGATGTAATTTTGGCACCTTGCTTATCCTGTATGATTGGATACATTTCAATTTGTGCAGCCTGAGGAAGTGGACAAGATCCTTGGAGAAGTGAGAGCCACTACATTATATTGGATCCTTGCCCTCCTGACTTCTGAAAACAGCTAGAGGGGAATGGGTCATGTGGGTAAGGGGAGTAGTGAATGCCTCAATGCAGCAAAGAATGTTTCCATTCTGTATTAAAGAGGCTGTGGTGAGACCATTACTAAAAAAGGTCTCCCTGGAACCCACCATTCTGAAAAATTATCAGCCAGTCTCTAATATTCCATTATTGGGCAAGGTTCTGGAGCATGTGGTGGCCTCCCAGGTCCAAGGACTAATGGATGAAATGGATTATCTTGATCCATTTAATTCTGGCTTTAGGACTGGTTATGGGAGGGAGACAACTTTGGTTGCCTTGGTGGATGACCCATGCAGGGAACTAAACACAAGGACTGTGCCCATGTTGGTCCTACTGGACCTTTCAGCAGTTTTTGATACCATCAACCATAGTATCCTTCTGAGCCAACTCTCTGGAATGGGACTTAGGAGAATTGTATATAAGATTTTCAAGTGCCACAATACATTAGTGTTACTTTTTCTGTAATTGATTAATAGTATTACCTCTCTTAATGCTTTGAAAACCAAAAGCTTTAGTTCTGAACCAAAACTATGTTTTTCAGGAATTCAGTATTGATGTTGTGCATATTTCATTTCATTTTGAACTGATGTTTCCCTATACAGTCTTCCATACTTACAATATTAAACCCTCTGGTGGATGGAAGAAAAGAAATGAAAGCCCCAGTTACTTATGTAGTAGCAATAATGCTTGAATCCATAATGGAGGAGCTTCAGATCACCATGCGTCATCAAGACAAGTGTAAATCCTGTGTGGAATTAAATGCTAAAAGCATTTTCACATCATTTATTCTCAGCACTGAAATAAGGAACCAAGTGTTAAGTTTTTATGAAAGGGTTGCTCTGTGCTTCTCACTTCTCACTCAAGTTATGACAGCTAAAGATTAGTGAGGTCACAGAACACTGAGTAACTGTCCATACCTTGTAAGGCCACCAGCCTCACACTTTGAGAACCATGGCTGTTGAAGAATCAGCATAGAATTTAAAATGAATGTTTGCTGCAGGAGAAATATTGAACAAAACAAGGAGATGAAATGAGCAGGAAAAGGAAAAACAAGGGGGAGAAGAACAAACTACATGGGAAAGAGTATGTGAAGTGGATTTTACTTGCATTTTACTTTACATTGTTGTCAATCTGAGAAACAAGCAGAAATGAGGCAATGAGAGTATGGAAACAAAACAGAATGACAGGTGACGAAACAATGTGAGGCAAGACTACATGAAAGAAGAATAGGTTGCTTACCTGTTCTTTGTGGTTACTGTGGTTCTTTGAGTGGTCATTTGTGCCTCACACATATTGTCAGGAACCACAGTCTCAAAGCTTCTTAACAAACCATATTTATTTGGAACTGTAGTACACTCAGCAGACTTTAGAGCTCAGACTAACAAAGTAAAAGAGAACAAGCTGTTAAGATCTCAGACCTACCATCGCATACTTCTCAGGCTGTTATGCCGTTATTTCCGTGCAGATGTTTTCTCAGCCATGGTAACAGCCTAGCATTTACCTCATTCTCACTAGTAAACTACTCTAATTCCAATACTAATGGCAGGCACTACTGACTGCCCGACACATATCGTATTTGTGCCTGAGCAGAGAAACAGCTTGGAAAGTCCCGGAGCTGAGCAGTATGAAAGTGGCCTGACCCCTCGTGTAACCATGCATCCTCCCCACCACCATGCTGCTCCTCAGCTTCAGAGTCCACCTGAGAAAAGGATCCAGGGACCTGAAAGAGGGGACAGGTAGGTTGGAATATGTGAGGCACAGATGATCACTCGAAGAACAACAGTTACAGGTGAGCAACTTCTTCTTCTTCATAGTTTCTGTGCCTCCCACCTATGGATGACTGAAAAGCTTACCTGTGGATGGTGGGTAGGTCACTGGAGAATAGGTGAGAGGACAGCATGGCCAAACAAAGCATCAGTTCTGGTCTTGCAGTCTAGCCTGTAGCAGTGCATGAAGGTGGAGGACTGGAACCAGGTGGCAGCCCTGTGAAGTCATGGAGAGCAATGTCCCAAAGGAGAGCCACCAACATCAAGAGTGCTCTGGTGGAATGGGCTCAGAGCATTTGAGGAGGGGGTTGGCTCACCAGGTTGATGGACTGGGATACCCACTTCAAGATGCACCGGGGTGCCATCAGTTTCCCCTTGCAGGGTCTCTTGTAACAGACAAACAGCCTCTCCAGGCGGCAGTAAGGCACTGACATCTGGAGGTAGTAAGCGAGGGTGCACCTGATATTGAGGGAGTGTAGCGACTGTTCAAAATGAATGGATGGCAGTGAATAGAAGGTAGGGAGGATGATTGACTGGTTGAGGTGAAAGTTGGAGACCACTTTCAGTAGGAAGATGTCTGGGCAAAGAACAACCTTGTCCCTGTGGAAGACAAGGTAAGGAGAGTTGTGGTGGACTGCAACTTCATTGGCAATCCTGGCGGATGTGATGGCAAGAAGGAAGGTCATTTTCCATGAGAGGAATCTTTTGTTGGCAGAGGCGATGGGCTTGAAGGGCTTCTTGGCAAGTTGAGTGAGGACTATAGAGATCGTCTACGGAGGGGTTGGCGGTGATACTAGTGGGTAAAGATAAGCAAGTCCTTTGAGGAAGCACTTGACGAGAGGGTCAGTGAAGAAGAAAGCTGACAAAGGTGATCCACATTGATGGGCCACTATCACACTGAGGTAGATCTTGAGGGAGGAGAACACGAGGCTTGATTCGTGGAGGTGAAGAAGGAACTATAGGACTGTGGTATGGTTTGCTGGTGAGGCCAGTTCATTCCTGGATGTTGTGAAGGAGGCAAACTGTTTCCATTTGTAGGCATAAGACTGCCTCATGGAGGGTTTCCTTGATGCTACAAGGACTCTGTTGAGATGGGGGGAGTCTAGGGGGATTATCCTTCAGGCTGAGAGGTGAATGGTCTCAGGTTCTAGATGGAAAACCTTCCCATTGGAATGCGAAAGGAGATATGGGTCTGGACGGAAGCAGAGGTGATGCTCTCTGGAGAAATGGAGGAGGTGAGTGAACCACAGCTACCATGCCCAGTACAGGGCAAGGAGTATGGCCTTGGATCCATCCATTTCAAGCTTGAAGATCACTTTGGTCAGGAACAGTGGGAAGAAATATAGGAGTTCCACAGTCCACCTGAGGCAGGCATCACTGAGGGATCCTGCTCCCATCCCGACCCTCAAGCAAAAGCAAGGGCATTTCCTGTTGGTTGGAGAGGCAAAGAGGTTGATGGTTGGGAGATCCCAGGAAGATCTGACAAGGTTGAAGGCTTCATTGGAAAGGGCCCATTTGTGTTGAAGAGTCGATAAGAGTGTTGTTGACTCCCACCAGGTACACTGCCAACAGACGAATCTGTCTGCTGGGGCACCAACCCCAGAGCGTGGTTGTGAGAAGGCAAAGAACTGTTGAGTGAGTGCCACCCTGTCTGTTGATGTGGCAAATGACCAGGGTGTTGTCTGTGATGATCTGGATCATCTTGCCTCATAGCTTCCTTTCAAAGGCCTTGAGGGCCTTCATCACTGTGAAGAGTTCAAGGGAGCTGATGTGAAAGGATCTCTCCTGTTGGGTCCAGTGGCCCTGTACTGTGAGATCCCTGCAGTGAGCTTCCCAGCCAGTCATGGAGGTATTAGTGGTGACCATACATTCCAGATCCTGAATGTGGAAGGGCATGCCAGAGAGGAGATTCCACACTCTGGTCCACCAGAGGAGGGAGTGGTGGACCTCAGATAGGAGTGTTACCCTGCTGGGGATTCCCAATGCCTGTCAAAATCGCCTCTTGTGGGGAAAATGAGCTCTGAGCACTGCTTTAGCAATGCAAAGAAGGCAGGGTAATTAAGGATCTTTAACCCAGTGTTTATGGGGTCAGGCTCAGTCAGAAATCACACAAACTGTTAAAATTTAAGTATTTTATTGGCATAGATGTTAAAATCCATACAATCACTCAGCTGCACTCACTCCAAGAAGTATACAAGACTATAGAAATTTAGAAAGAGGTGAAAATTAAGAGAAAGAGAGACATAAGGATTTTAGGTTAATACTGTACCAATCCAGAAGTCTTCAGCTGGCAGAAAACGATCTCAGCCACGCCTTTTGAGGCTGAGAGGAGCTTACCAGCTTCATGGTTTGCGGATCTGGAAGAACTCTGAAAAAAATGAGTAAAAGGGCCTAGTTATAGAGCTGACCCATGTCCTGGGGAACAGATGGCTCCATTTTTATGAAGATGGATTTCAGCTTTGTAGTTCAAATAAAATACAGGCATCCTTGTAGTTTCCTGCAAGATGAGTATCTCATCCAGAGATGCATACCTCAAGGTGTCACATTCCAGGTTGTTTACACTATTTATTTGTTCCCACAGGTTTATTGTCTCCTGCTCACTGTTGAAAATCCATTTAAGTGGCCTGTGAGCTATATGCAATACTCACCTAGGATGTGTGACAGAAAACAGGCTACTCTTTTGATCTATCTCCATAGCTCCACTGCCTACATATCCTTCCAGTAGATCTCTATGGCTCACTATGTTTGATGTAAAATAATTAGGAACCTCAGGACATAGTTTTTAGGTGGGTTGGTTGAGTAACAGGAGCCTCATTCTCCTGGATTGTCAGTGGATTCTGGAGTCAAAGTTCCTCATGAACCAGGCCTGGAGCTCTCTGAACCAGAAGTGGGAGAGGTAGATGACCACTAAGGTAGCGGCCATCATAGAATCATAGAAATGTAGAGTTGGAAGAGACCACACGGGCCATCCAGTCCAAACCCCTGATATGCAGGAACACCCTCAAAGCACTCCCGACAGATGGCCATCTAGCCTCTGCTTGAAAACCTCCAAAGAAGGAGACTCCACTACACTCCGAGGCAGCGTATACCACTGCCAGAGAGCCCTGACCGTCAGGAAGTTCTTCCTGAGGTTCAGGTGGAATCTCCTTTCCTGCAGCTTGAATCCATTGCTCCTTGTCCTGGTCTCTGGAGCAGCAGAAAACAAGCCCTCTCCTTCCTCTACATGGCATCTCTTCAAATATTTAAACATGGCTATCATGTCCCTTCTTAACCTTCTCTTCTGCAGACTAAACATACCCAGCTCTCTAAGTCTATCCTCATAGGGCATGGCTTCCATTTTGGCCGCCCTCCTCTGGACTTGCTCCAGCTTGACCATGTCCTTCTTGAATTGGGGTGCCCAGAACTGGACACAGTATTCAAGATGAGGTCTAACCAAAGCAGAGTAGAGTGTACCTCCCTCGATCTAGACACCATACTCTTATTGATGCAACTGAGAATTGCATTGGCTCTCTTGTCTGCCGTATCACACAGCTGACTCATGTTCAGCTTGTGGTCTATGAAGACTCCTAGATCCCTTTCACATGTACTGCCATCCAGCCACGTGTCCCCCATCCTATACTTCTGTATTCCATTTTTTCTACCTAAGTGTAGGACCTTACACTTCTCTCTGTTGAATTTCATTTTGTTAGCCTTGACCCAGCTCCCCAATCTATCTAGGTCATTTTGAATTTTGATCCTGTCCTCTGGCGTATTAGCAACCTCTCTCAATTTGGTGTCATCTGCAAATTTGATGAGCATGCTCTCTATTCCTTCATCCAAATTGTTGATAAAAATATTGAACAGCACTGGGCCCAGAACAGAACACTGTGGCACCCTACTAGTCACTTCTCTCCAGGATGAAAAGCAGCCATTCATGATCACCCTTTGGTCAACCAATTACAAATCCAACTAACAGTAGCCCTGTCCAGCCCGCATTTTACTAGCTTCTTTGCAAGAATATCATGGAGAACTTTGTCAAAGGCTTTACTGAAATCGAGATATGTTACATCCATAGCATTCCCTTCATCCATTAAGCTAGTAACTCTATCATGAAAAGAGATAAGATTAGTCTGGCATGACTTATTTTTGAGAAATCCATATTGACTTCTTGTGATTACTGTGTTGCTTTATAAGTGATTAGAAACTGACTGCTTAATGATCTGCTACAGGATTTTTCCGGGTACTGATGTCAGGCTGACTGGGCAATAATTATTTTGGTCTTCTTTTTTCCCCTTCTTGAAGATGGGGACAACATTTGCCCTCTTCCAGTCTGCTGGAACTTCTCCTGTCCTCCAAGATTTCTCAAAGATTATAGCAAGCGGTTCCGAAATGACCTCTGCCAGCTCTTTTAATATCCTAGGATGCAATTCATCTGGCCCTGGAGACTTGAATTCATTTAGTGTGGTCAGGTATTCCTGTACCACATCTCTACCTAGTACGTGCCTCATTTCCCCTGCTTTCTCACCTGCTCCCCAACTGCCAGGTTGAGTGCTTGTATCCTTCTGGGAAAAAACTGAGGCAAAGAAGGTGTTAAGTAGTTCTGCCTTTTCTCTTCCCCCTGTTAGTAATTTGTCATGTTCTCTGCGCAGTGACCCTATCGTCTCCTTCTTTTTCCTTTTGCTGTGGACAAAAAGCCCTTTTTATTGTTTTTAATGTCTTTGGCCAGCCTAAGTTCGTTCTGTGCTTTAGCCTTTCTGACCTCCTCCCTACATCTCCTGGATACTTGCTTAAATTCTTCTTTGGTGGTTTCCCCCTTCTTCCATTTCCTATACATGTTTCTCTTAACACTTAGCTCAGCTGAGAGTTCTTCAGTCAACCATTCTGGTTTCTTCAGATGTCTTCCATTTTTCCTCCTTATTGGCACAGTTTTAGACTGTGCCTTCAGTATCTCCCTTTTAAGGAACTCCCATGCCTCCTGAACTTCTTTCCTTTTCACTATTCTTGACCATGGAATTCCAGCCAGCAGCTCCCTAAGTTTACAGAAGTCCGCTTTTTTAAAATCTATGATGAGTGTCTGGCTACACTTATCTTCTCCTTCCCACTGAATGCCAAATTCCAATAGGGCATAGTCACTACCCCCTAAAGATCCAACCATTTCTACCTCATTAACAAGGTCATCCCTGTTGGTCAGGATCAGATCTAGAATATTTGATCCCCTTGTGGCCTCTTCCACCTTCTGGACTATGAAATTGTCTGCAAGACAAGCAAGAAATTTCCTGGACCTTGCTGTCTTGGCAGAGTTTGACTGCCAGTATATATCCGGGTAATTGAAATCTCCTATTATTACAGCCCAAGTAGTTTCTGAACATGACAAGCCCAACAGATGGGATGCCTGATAAGGCTGTAAGCCACCGACCTGAGAATCCTGGTTTTGTTTACTGGAAGGTACACTGATGCCAAGTGGGAGTCCAGGGAGGTACTGATGAACTGGATAACTAGTCAGCTCCAGGACTGATTTCTTTGGGTTTACCTGAAGGCCGAGAACATGGAGAAGAGTGAGGGTCAGGTTGATGTCCCAGCACAGCACAGACCAAGAGTATGATACCAGGAACCAATAATTGAGATATGGAAAGATCTTGACTCCATGAGTTCTGAGGAAGGAAACTACCACTGTCATATACCTGAAGGGGAGCATGAGTACTAGTAGAGCAAATTCTCCACTGCAAATCTGAGGAATCTCTGATGGTGAAGCTGGATCGATATGTGGAAAGAGGCATCACTGAGATCTATCAAGATGAACAAGTCCCCGCAGATGAGCAATGGGAGGATGGTTTGGAGAGTCCCCACTTTGAACTTCCTGGGCCTAATGAGCTCTTCACTTCTGGGAGATCTAGGATTTTTGGGAGTCCTTTCCCTTTTTGGTTCAAAGTAAAGCACAAATGTTATAGATACGCAGGCCGTGTCAGAAACAACAGTGGGACAAAAAGCAACTTTAGTAAAGGGCTTGTGGAAGGGCACATGGTTTAAATGTCTCTATACTAATGCACAGAGCATGGTAAATAAAATAAGGGAATCAATACAACATAATAAATTGACAAAATAGGCATCACTGAAATTTTGGGGGGATGGCCTCATGATGGGAATGTAGTAATATGGGGATATAATCTATTTAGAGAAATAGATCAAACAAGAAGATAAACAAGAAGGCAATGATGTTTACACTTGTAAGAGATATCAAGGATGTTTACACTTGTGAAGGGATCCATGACTTAAATCTAGGAAGCCAAGCTGAGAGCGTCTGGGTAAGAATTAAGGGAGCAAAAATGGGATGTCATTTTGGGGGTCTACTACAGATCTCCAAGCCACCTGAAGATTTGGATGATGCCTTCCTGGAGCAGATGTTTGCATTCAAAAAGGAGAGATAAAGTAGTAATGGGAGATTTAACTTCCTGATATTGTTGGTGTAAATCCTGCTAAGGCAAAGGTCCAACAAGTTCCTCACTTGTCTTGCAGAAAATTTCATTTCCGGAAGGGGGAAGAGGCAACAAGGGGGTGGGATTTTAATCTAATTGACCAACAGGGATGATTTTGTTAATGGGGTGGAAATGGTGGGACCCTTTAGGCGGGGTCCCATGCCCTTTTGGGAATTTGCATTGAGTGGGAAAGAGAAGCCAAGTGTTGCCATTTCTAGGCTTTAAAAAAGCTGTTTTCTGTAAACTTGGGGAATTTACCGGGTGAAATTACGGGGTAAAAATTGAAAGAAAAAGGATTCATGACAGATGGGTTTCTTAAAAGTGAGATGCTGAAGACAAATTTTTAACCAGTTCCAATAAGGCAGAAGTGGCAGAAACTCAGCACAGTGTAGGAAAGAAGTAGTACAGGAACACCTGCCTATCTAAATGAATTTAAGTCTCCAGGACCAGATGAAATCACCAAGGATTTTAAAAAAAATTTAGAACTGCTCACAATAATTTTTAGAATTCTTGGAGAACAGGAGAAATTCCAGCGATGGAGGAGAGAAAATGTTGTCCCCATCTCCAAAAATGGAGGGGGGGGCCTAAAATTTATAGCTAGTCAGCCTACTTTAATCCCAAAAGTTGAGCAGTCATTAAACAGTAGTTTGTAATTACTTAGAAAGGAATGCCGTGATCACTAAAATCAAATGGGTTTTAAAAGAAAATATGCCAGACTTTCCCTTTTTTTATGATGGGGTACGGCTTGATAATGAAGGGAATGCTGTGGATGTAGATAATTATTCCAGTAAGGCATTTGACAAAGTTCCCTTGACATTTTAAAAAGAAGTTAGTAAAATGCAGGCTAGACAGTGCTACTGTAAGGTGGATTTGTAATTGGTTGTCCCAATCTAAAGGGTGCTCATCAATAGCTTTTTTTCATCCGGGGAGAAAGTTGCTGCGGGGGGTCCACAGGGTTCTGGGTTTGGGTTTTTGGATGTAAGTTTACCCCATTCCGTCTGAATTAAGACATTTACAATTAGCTGAATTGATTAACCGGTTTTTTTTGAGGCTTACAACCTTTCTTTCCTGGAAATTTTCCGAGGGAAGCCTAAAAAAAAACCTAAAAGCGAGTAAAAATCTTAAATGGGAAATAAAAAACAGCCAGATCAAGTCCGGGGGACAAATATACAAGGCCTTAAACAGCTAAAATTGACGAGCTGTTTATCTGTGAGGAAACTGAGTAATTCGAACTCTAACACAAACATAGCGTTTGCAATTGCTACTGCCAACTGTTTTTCAGCCTTAGACACAGATAATGGTGTGTATGGAGCTCCGGGAAAATGGACAATGGTATAAATGTCCCCGGGTAGGGGTCCCCCCAGTAGCTAATGGGGTAGATGAAGCAGCCCCCAAACACTCTTACTAATGGAAAGAAACAATATACCAAGCAACAATCCTACCCTCCAGACTTTAAAAAACAGTGCCTTTTAACAGCTCATACTGTCATTTAAATTTTCAACACTAAATTGTTAAAGAACTCCACTTGGTCAAATTTCAAACCCTTTTCATGCAGAGATTTGCAGCTCAGGAGGGAACCAGTTCAAGGTAACAATATAAGATTAAAAAAAGAGGAAAACTTGGGTATAGTGAAAACATTACAATGAATCACAGGGGATAGTAGCAGCGGTAGAGGCCCTGGGGAAGGGAAGCTGCAATGGGATTCTAAACAAATCAAATGCTCAGTTCCTTAATAGAATAAACAATGGTAGATGGGGGTCATTCAAACTCCCAAACACTCCCTGAGTCAGCTGTTGCATATACATCCTCACTGCTTGATTTTTGTAGAATGGCCCCCCCATATAGCAGCACATTGGAATCATGGTCATTTTTGCAGCCCAAAATTTCCCTTCATGCTGTTGAAGATGGGTTTTTTTGTTAGTTTCCAAAAACCCCAATCGCGTTTTCGAGATACAGTCATTACCCCCTTAATTACCATAAAATAACAGGGGAAAGCCAAGAAGGAAAGGGAGTTTGGTCTGCCACCCCCCACAAAACATCCTTCAACATGGTTCCAAGTTTGGTACATTTAAAAACATCTGAGGCCAAGAAGCAGCATACAGAAAGGGGAAATTAAATTCTAATGATGAACAAAAAGATATCCCTGTAACGGGAAACCTGGGAAGTTATTCACTTTTAAGGACCTAGCTGAACCATTGGTAGACATGTTCCAAAAAGAACCTACCCAAGTGGAGAATGATCATGCTGGGGACCCCATTGATGAATTTTAGCCATGAATAGGATTGTTGATAACCACTATGCCTCTTAACTGTAAAACCCAAAAGAGGACTAAGAACATACCTGTTCTGTTCAAAGAGCTTCCCATACAGAAAGCCCCGGCTAGATCAAATCCCCACTCCCCGGGAATTTAAATCCCCACTATCCCTGGAATCTATGAAGGCTAATAATATACTTGCTCCACTCAAAGAGCTTCCAATACACAAACCCCCTGTCCAAATTGAATCTTTATTTTTGCAAAATACAAATTTCAATCCATTTAAACAACTCATTCTTTTTGGAATGTCACAGGCGGGGCAAAAAATTTATGATGCAGACTTTGGACCTCCTAAAAATTTAAAATTATTTGTCTACAGGAAACATGGGCTACTAAACTAACCAACCAACACTCTATGGATTCCAAGCATTTTCTTTCCAGCCATTAAAACAAGTAGTAAAGGTCATGGCAGTGGCAGCTTTACCATACTTATTTCAGTGGACTTGCAAGCTGAATTTAAACACTGGCTAGTTCCTGCCCGTTTTCAGGTACTTCTTTTTAAGAGAAAAAATAGTGGCCCCCTCATTTGTATAAATGTTTATTTCCCACTCATCTATCAAAAAATGTAGGTTAACAGTATCTGGGATAGTATCTGAAACCCTTACTGCTTTAGAGGATAAGTTTTCCCCCATAAGGCTTTTGCTCTGTGGAGATTTTAATGTGAATTGGGACTGGCCCATAACAGGTGGTGTCTTCTTTTTTTGGGACAACATTTTCGCTACACCACCCACTAGGATATTCAAGATCTTGTATAAATAACCCGGGCCTGAGACTTTTAAAGTTTGTCTCTGCACCATTTGCAATGCCTTAATGATCCCAATGCGATACAACACGGGGTATTAAATCTATATTATAATGGGAAACCAGCACAATAGACTATATCAGTCCACTAATTGCTTTCTAACATCCACAGTTTTGAAGTTGACTGCAGGGTAGAGTGATCATTTTCCTCTCCTATTGCAACTCCACCTCAAATCATCTCATCTTCCTCAGTTGTCTCAAAATATAATATAAACGGGATGTACATAGGGGGAAAAGGGGAATACGAGGGGGAAAAACCTTGGGGTCTAGTTCCCATTTATTTGCAAGTCCCACTTTTAAATCTTTTGCCAGGCCATTTTGCATTCAGACTCAGACAGCCTACTTGTCTACCATACTATCATCTTGAATCTCAGACCTAATTTGGTCAGTGATAAGCATTTAACCCCCAAAAGAACTGTACAAATAATTTTGCTTTAATTAAAGCCCCCGGAAAGCACTAATGGCGTCTACGCCAGGCAGCTAGAAATAAGGAGGCTGTCACTCCCGGACCCCAGCCTCTATGAGAAGATCTTATAAGGCACTTTTAAAGCAAAAAAAAGATACATATATTAAACACAATGGAAACAATTACCCAAGCCGTAACGGAAAAGAATGAGAAGTTTTCTGGGACGTCATTTCTTTCGGTATACGTACAGTTAGACTGGTAATTGGGACATTTCATCATCTCAGTGGTTTAACCACTATAAAAGGCTTTTGGGAACATCCCAGGTTGCCAATACACCCTGGTTATAAATTCAACGAACTACCATGTTGGCCACCAGTATCCCGCAGAGATAAAGGAACTGATTGCATCCCGGCCCCGAACAAGGCCCCGGGAGAAAATTGATCCCCCAGAAATATTCAAACACTTCTCAGAGTGGTGGGCGCCCAAAACTGGCTAAAGGGATTTAACAAAATTTAAAAGTACAGGCAGGATGCCAGAAGGTTGGAAACAGAGTTAGTTGTCCCCATTTATAAGGGGAACAACAAGACCCTACAACTATCACCAATTATCTTTTTGGGCATTCACTCCAAGTTATACAGCAAACTCTTTAAATAAAATTTGAGGACTGGGAGTCTCTAATCACATCATTTATCCTGAGCAGGCTGGCTTTAAAAGGACAGAGTACCATTGACCCCCTACTTTATTTTTTCCCAACAAGGAATTCTGGGCCCAACCAAACCCTATTTGTTGCCTTTGTTTACTTAGCAGCAGCTTTTATTAATTTATAGAAACTTGCTGTGGCTAAACTGACTACCACCAATATAGACAATCGCCTACTGCTGCCTATTTAAAGGGAAATTTATTTAAAAAACAGCCAGAATAAAAGTGGGCATCTCTGGCTCACTAACTGATCCAATTCCCACCAAAGGGGAGTCAAACAGGGCTGTTTATTGGCACCAGCACTTTTTAACTTATACCTGAATATATAATCCCAGCATTATCTGGATAGAATTTTTCCCCCCCCTCTAGGGGCAAAGAAAATTTCTATCCTTCTATATGCTGATGATATGGTTTTAATTTCTTTGACCCATAGGTTTAAAGGTTCTGGCTAAACTCAATGTATATTGCCCAAAGAAATGTTGAATATCAATTATACTAAAAAAAAGGTGATGGTATTTGGTAAAAGGCACTCTTCCTTTAAATGGTTATTAATGGTCATCAAATTGAGCAATGCCGGGAATTTAATCCTGGGGTTTTTTAAAAAAATCTTTTGGAAGCCCCACATTGAAACTTTAAGCAGTGGTTCTCCCTTGGGTCCCCAGATGTTTGTGGCTTGCTAGAAGCCCCAGCCACTATGGTCAATGCTCAGGGCTTCTGGGAGCTGAAGTCAAAAAAAATTGGGGACCCCAGGTTAAACCACTTTTTAGAGCATCTGCTCTGAGATCCACTGGAGCAATCCTTTAATTCTTAATACCACAGGGGGTCATTGTCCCAGCCCTAAAATTTTCCCGAGTAAAATTATAGCCCAGATTCTGTATGGCGCTGCAGTTTGGGGATGGGGGAGTTCCCTTTTTAGAAAACTGGAAACCATAAAATGCTTTTCTTAAAAAATTTTAAAACTCCCACCCCGGGAGCCCCGCGGCACTGGTCTAGCTGAGGTTGGTCTGCCCCTGCTCAAATCGTGTGTTCATTTTATTTTTTTTAATTCTGGAGAACTATAAAAGACTCCTGTGTCAAGTCTTCCAATTTCGTCTTTGAACATTAACATTTTGTAAAACCTGGAGTGCATTTTAAAAACTTTGAAACTGTACCCTCCCTTGGGAAATTTCCCCCCTGAACTCAAAAGAGAAACCCAATTTTTTTTTCGATTTCGGTGTTCAATTGGACAGACAGGACATCAACCACTCTAAATTTTCAAAATGGTACAAACTATTTAAATTTGATCACCAAAGGGCTGTGTACCTGAAAATTACATATCTAAACCTTCGCCACTTTTTCAGCCCTCCGATTCCAAACTATGCCCACAGCCATGATCGATGGCAGATATTTGCATGTTCCATTGGCCCTTCGTACATGTATTTGCAGGGCCCCAGAAATAAGGATGCCCATGCCGTTTTTTTTGTTTTTTGTTGATTAAAAAAAACAATGTTCTTTGGGGGCTATTTTTTTCTTTTCATGCAAATACTACATCCGAAAAGATTTTTTACCTGCTGTCCAACCAAATTCAGTAACCCGTAAGGTCTCTTTTATGCCCTTGCAGCTATGAAAATCAGGGCCAGTCTCATCAAGGATATGGCAGTTGACTGTGCTGGGGATATTTTATTGATTTTTATTGATTTTTTAATTTAGCACTAATGTCCCCCCTAATATATTTTATGATTATATAGTTTTTATATCTTATATATTTTATAACTCTATATGTCCATATTTTCTGTACTAGTCACCTACTGTATTTTATATGCTTTTAATGTATGATCTACTGTAATATTTTAATGCTTTATTTGTACTTTTTACAGATTCTGGCGACATGTATGCAAATGGTCTATGGCTAAAGCTTTAATTAAAGTAAAGGTTTGGGTTTTTTCTTATACTTTATTTTATTAAATATATAAAAACAATAAAACATCCCCATAAATAGGAAGCATCAAAAACAGTACTAAACAATACTAAACAAAGCTAAAAATAAAAAATGCACTAATTACATAAAATAACTAAACAAACTAAATAATAACCTAAAATTTAACATAACTAAACTAAATAACATTAACAATAAAAACAAACAAAACATACTAGACAAACATTAATTAAAAAAGATTTCCACCCCCCTATTTGCTATCCTTCGTGTGTATGTGTATGTGTGTGTATTTTTGTATATATTAACCCCTGGGTAACAAAAAGCAAAAAAAAAAAAAAACCTAGGTAACAATTATGTGTAGTTACTTAAAACAATTCTAAAAAAAAAATATTAAAATATTAATATCCTTAACCTACTAAAATTATTAATTAAAATACAAAATAAACTGTAAAGTGGTTATATAATGTATGTACTTATGGAAGATAACAGTATGTAGCATTGAAGTAAGGTCATCTATACTTTTCTTAGACTCCTTAGCATGTATTATAAATTCTTCTATTCTAAACAGAATGATATAAAATAGTAACAGTAGAAGCAAATTCAAAATCCTAAAATCATAGTTTCGTCCTCATTTTCTCTCAAATATTCAATAAGCATATATCAATTTTGAGCAAAGTAATGTTCTGGTGAATCTTTTAATCTTTCCATCAATCTATCCATTTCTACAATTGTTATTAGCTTAGTAAATCATTCATTTATTGTTGGGATTTGTATATTTTCCCTATATTTTGCATAGAGCAGTCATGCTGCTAATAACATAAATTGAATTATTCTTTGTCTTTGCTTGTCGAAGTTGGAATCTTCCTGCCAGATCCCCAACAAAAACAACTCAGGGGACTTTGTGATCTGGCTTTTCAAAAATTTTTGAATTGTATCTTGTATCTTCTTCCAAAACTTTTTAGGCTTTTCACAAGTCCAGGAGATATGATAACAAAGATCCAACTTGGTGAATGTACTTCCAGCAAGTTTTATTCATTTCTTTAGGTATTTTGGAAAGTATTTCTGGTGTAAGATACCAATGAAACATCATTTTATAATAGTTTTCTTGTAAGTGATAGAAAGGTATACTTTGGATTTCTCTTGTCCATAACCTTTCCCATTGATTCATAGTACTTGCAAATCCAAAATTCTTTGCCCAGTTGATCTTATTTCCTTTACTTGTTCTTCTTCCATCTGGATTTTTAATAGAACCTTATACAGTTTAGAAATCAAATACTCTTCACTATCGCATAGCAAAACTTCCAATTTGGATTTTGTTATTTCAAAACCTTTAGCCTTCATATCTTCCAAAAATCATAAATAGTATTGCACATGTGATAGCCATTGTATGAAATAAGGGTGCTACAGGATTCTGTCCTGGGCCAAGTGCTATTCAACATCTTAATCAATGACTTGGATGAAGGAGTGGAGGGCATGCTAATCAAATTTCCAGATGATACCAAATTGGGAGAGGTTGCTAATACACTGGAGGACAGGATCAAAATTCAAAATGACCTTAACAGATTGGAGAGCTGGGCCAAAGCTACAAAATGAATTTCAATAGAGAGAAATGTAAGGTACTACACTTCGGCACAAAAAATAGAATGCACAAACATAGGATGGGGGACACATGGCTGAATAACAGTATGTGTGAAATGGATCTAGGAGTCTTGATAGATCACAAGCTGAACATGAGTCAGCAGTGTGATGCAGCAGCCAAGAAAGCCAACACAATTCTTGGTTGCTTCAATAGGAGTATGGTGTCTAGATCAAAGGGTAATAGTACTTCTCTATTCTGCTTTGGTTAGACCTCATCTAGACTACTGTGTCCAGTTCTCGGCACCTCAGCTCAAGGATATTGACAGTGTGTCCAGAGGAGGGCGACCAAAGTGGTGAGAGGTCTGGAAGCCATGCCCTATGAGGATAGACTTAGAGAGCTGGGTATGTTTAGTCTGCAGAAGAGAAGGTTAAGAGGGGACATGATAGCCATGTTTAAATATTTGACGGGATGTCATGTCAAGGAGGGAGGCTTGTTTTCTGCCACTCCAGAGACTAGGACAAGGAGCAGTGGATTTAAATTACAGGAAAAGAGATTCCACCTAAACTTCAGGAAGAACTTCCTGAGAGTCAGAGCTATTGGCAGTGGAATATGCTGCCCCAGAGTGTGGTGGCGTCTCCTTCTTTAGAGGTTTTGAAGCAGAGGTTGGATGGCCATGTGTTGGGAGTGCTTTGATGTGTATTCCTGAATAGCAGGGGGTTGGACTGGATGGCCCCTGTGGTATCTTCCAACTCTATGATTTTATGATTCTATGGTTCTATGATTTTAAGTACTGCGAGAAGTAGCCATCATATGCAACCAAGAAGGGAACAGTCTTGATGACCTCCTTCTTGAGGAGAGTAGAGACCTCTTCCTCGAGAATCTGCGATACCAGGGTAACCTTGAAGATGCCAATGGTAGGAATACTTGTAAACTTGCTTGCTTTTGCATAGCCAAAGCAGATGGTGAAGAGGACCCAGTTGTCTGATGTTCCACCAGATGGAATAATGGCTGTGGAGCCTTGGTGGTCCGAAGCTTTTGGAGAGTGGTAGCCTAAGGATTGGCTGCAGTGTCATCCAGAGTAAGGAGTCAAAGGCAGGATCTAAATGTGGAGGCCCATTTCTTGGTGGAAGACTGCTGCCTATGGAGTTTGGGCGGGTGCTTGGACCTAGAAGAGTAGAGGGATTGGGTCTAGGATTTCCTGGTGGGGGACCTGACCTGAGACAAAGTTGAAGACTGCTTCCAAGAGGACCTGGGGGCCCTAAAGTGCTGGGAGAATGCCCTGAAACCCACCCTCTGTGTCATTAGGAATTACTTGGTGATAGTGTCCATGGCCTCATCAGTCCCAGCATTGAAAGGGCCTACTCTGTCAACAGGGAGGTCTTCTATTTGTTTTCTGGTATTGTCTATGAGGCCTGCAGATCTAAGCCATGCATAGCAGTGGAGGGAAATGGTTCCTGCTGAGTGGTGAGGGCATGGGCTTCCTGCTGTTTGGCAAGGGCCACAGCATGGTGTTCTTCCAGGAGATGCAGGATGAAAGGCAGGATCTTCTCCCAAAGGAATCTCTGGAAGGCTGCCATGTGGGCCTGTGTATTGGCAACCTGGATCAAGATAACTGAGGAGGAGTAGAAGCACCTCCCAAAGATGTCAAGGCATTTGCCTTCTTTTTTTTAATCTTTATTCCATTTTATTTAATACAATCAAATAAAAACATTCTCCCACACACACATTCCCTCATTTGCTTTTATGTATTTTTTCTCCGTAGTATTTATACATTAAATACAAACCATAACAAATCATACATTCATCACTCAACTTACATATCTGCGTACTCTCTTCTCTTCACTTCTATCTCTCCTCTCATTCCTTTCTTTCACTTCTTATACTTCTTTTCTTTTCTAAGCAACAAACTTTCCTACTACTTCCTAGGTTTCACCTGGCTCCATTCGTCTCGTATTTTTTCGAGGGTTCTCTTCTTATCCACCCTGTCTAGGGTGCACTCTTTATTTATTGCCTTTGCTTAAATATGTCATTTCCTGTCTTATCCTCCTGTCGTCCCTTATTTCTACTTTTATACTCTTGTTCTGTCTCTGTCTTTGTTCTTAAGTTGTAAGGCTCCCTTTCCTTCTTTCATTCGTCTGTACAATCTTCTGTCTCCATATATTCCTCAATCTTTCTCCAGCTTTCATCAAGTTTTCCCTGCATTCTTCCTTGAATCATCCCAGTTAACCTATCCATTTTCTTCATCTAACCACTTTTATCAATCAATATTCAGCTATTTGGGGTGTATGATTATTTTTCCATTTCTGCGCATAAATCAGTCTCACTGCTGTAATGATATAAAGAATAACTCTCCAATGTTTTCTTTTGACTTCTTTTTCTATTCTGTGCATTATGTTTAATAAGAATAATTCTGGTATAAGTGGCGGGTTAATTTGTAACATCGTTGTCATCTTCCCATGAATTTTTTTCCAGAAAGTTTTCGCTTTGTCACCGGTCCACCACAGGTGGAAAAAGTACCATTATCCTTGTTGCACTTCCAACACTTATTGTCTTCTGTTTTGTAAATTTTATTTAATTTCACAGGATCCAAATGCCATCTGTATAGCATTTTTAGGTAGTTTTCTTTCAGCTTCTGGGCTGCTGTGAATTTATTCACGTCCTGCCAACTATTCTCCCATTGTTCCAGTTGAATCTCATATCCAATATTTTTTAGTCCATTTCACCATTACCTCTTTTATTTGTTCTGCTTCCAGCTCTCTTCCCAGCAGCAGTTTATACAACTTCGATATTGTTTGCTTCTGTGACTCAAATATTATTTTCCTAAATGGGTCCTCTTTTGTTTCTGATTCAATTCCCTCTGCGTTTTTATCCATAAGGAATCTTTCCTTCAATTGCCTGTATAAAAACCAGTGACATTTGAATCCTGTTGCTTTCTATTTTCTTCTCTGGGTTTTAACAAGCTTTCCTTACGCTTTTCTTGTTAGTATATCATTGTATTTATCCATTTGTCCTGGGGGTCTTGCCATCTTCCATATAGTGCTTTGCGCGGGGATAGCCATTGTGGCTTTCTTATGTAATATTTTTTCTTAAATTTCAGCCAAATTGTCAAAAGTGCTCTTCTTAGGTAGTGGTTCTGAAACTCTCTGTCTATTTTGTATTTTTCATACCACATATACGAATGCCATCCCATCCGCTTCCCCGCAGCTTCTAAATTTAATAATTTTTCATCCTGCAGCGTTATCCAGTCTTTGATCCAAGTAAGCCCACTGGCATAGTAATATAATTTCAAATCAGGCAGGTCAAAGCCTCCTTTTTCCTTTCTTTCTGTTAATAACTTCCATTTTATTCTTGGTCTTTTATGTCCCATATGAACTTAGTTAGGTCCCTCTGCCACTCTTTAAACGGCTTGTCATTTGTGATGATGAGTAGATTCTGGAAAAGAAAGTTTAACCTGGGCAACATGTTCATTTTGATTGCCGATATTCTTCCCAGTAATGATAACCTTAAAGAATTCCATGTTTCTAATTACTTTTTTATTTCCTTCCATGTTGCTTTATAGTTGTTCTTGTATAATTCATTATTTCTCTTAGAGATCCATATTCCTAAGTATTTTGTCTTGTTCTCTACTTTAAATCCCGTTTTTTGAGCCAGCTTTTCCTCTTCTTTTCTCATATTCTTTGTTATTATTTTCGTTTTTTCTTTATTTATCTTCAGTCCTGTGACTTCTCCAAATTGGTCCATCCTCTGTAACGATAATTCGATATTAGTTTCCGGATATTCCAGAATGATCCTCATGTCGTCTGCGTATCCCCTTATTTTACTCTTGATCTTTTATTTTACATCCTGTTATGATTGCGTTCATTAATACTTCCAATGTTGTTATAAACAGAAGCGGCGATAAAGGGCAACCCTGCCTCGTCCCTTTTTCTATTTCAAACTGTTTTGTTTTGTCTCCATTTATGATTATAGCCGCTCTCTGCTCTTTATAAATTTCTCTAATCCAGTCCAAATTTTTTTTACCTATTTCCATTTTTTTATCACTTCTATCATAAAGTCCCATCTGAGGTTATTGAAGGCTTTTTCTGCATCAATAAAGATCATTGCTAATTTCTTTTCATTGTTCTTTTCATAGTATTCAATAATATTCAGGGTTGTTCTAATGTTATTTCTGATCTGCCTGTTAGGGAGGAAGCCGTTCTGATCGTTCCGGATGATTCCTTGTAATACCCTCTTCAATCTTTCTGCCAGGATACTCGTAAATATTTTGTAGTCATTATTAAGAAGTGAAATTGGTCGATAATTTCCTGGATTTTTCAAGTCTTTTCTCTCTTTTGGAATAAGTGTAATGTTAGCTTCGTTCCAGGAATCGAGTTTTCCATTCTCCATTATGTCATTGAATAGTTTTTCCACAGGTTCTTTGCTTCAACCATTGTATCTTTCTACTTATTTCTAACTGATTTTCCGCATTAATCTGTTCTTGTAAAATTCTCAACTTTTTCCTGTACGTTATCATCCGTCGGATGTTTTCTCAATTTTTTTTCTTGCAACTTTATTTTTTCCATTAATTCTTGGTATTTTTCTTGTTTTTTCTTCTTAATTTCCGAACCTAATTTAATCAGATGTCCGTGTGCCACCGCTTTACTTGCGTCCCAAATTGTTTTCATATTTACCTCATCTGACATGTTTTCTTCAAAGTAATATAAGGCATCTGCCTTCTCTGTCAACAGGAGTAAAGTGCTGGCTTCTGCTTCCATGGGACTCAGAGGCCTCCACAATGATGGAATTCAATGGGGGGAGTTGAAAAGGAACAGCACACTCTCTTGGTTGGTCATGTAGAAAGTGTTCAAGGTTCCTGGACACAGGTGACAAGGAGGCTGTCTTGGTCCAGGAGAATTTCAGGACCTTGGTCAGTTCCAGGAGGAGTGGTATTGTAGCCAGATCTGGAGCGTGAGAGTCCACCATAGTGAAGACTAGATCAGCCACTGGTGTTGGGTTTGGTGTCCTATCTCAGTCCCGGCACAGCTGATAAAACAAAATCCCAGCTCATTACTTACTTCCAGGCAGTAAGCACGGAGTCTTAAATAAAGTCCAAGATAAACAAAGTCCGACATAAACAAAGTCCGACAGGATTCCTTGGCAAGGGAGTGTCCAAGGTCAATCATCAATTCATCAAGGTCAATTCATCAAGGCATAGGAGGTCAGATAAACTCTGACAACTCCTGGAAGGGAAGGACATCAGCTAAATAGGTCTGAAACCTAGTAGAGCTGTGACTTGATTGATTGTTGGAGTTATAAATTCTGAGAGTGCTACTGGGTTTCTCTTTGCTGCCTGCACTCTGTAAAGATTGGTATAGCTAAGTGTTCTTCAATATTTGAAGAGACAGGACTCTCTGTTGGAGCTGGCACTGTAACCTCTCTCTGTACAGCAGGTTCTGGCATACCCCCCCTTTCAGACTCTGGTATGCCCTCTGTTTCAGACTCTGAGTCAGAGTCCACACTCTGGAAGCAGAGTATGACAATTGGCATGACTTCCAGGCTGATACACTTCACCATCTGGACAGTGATGTCAGAAAACATCTTAACGTCCTCCAGGGGCAAAGCCAGTGTCATGTCCTCAACTTCTGGTGGCGAAGAAGGTGTGTGGATCTGCAGGGAGTTGGATGAGAAGTCCTCTGCTTTTTAGCCTCTGTCTGAAGAATCAGCAGCGGTCTGGTCTGCGGTGGGGTTGCTGTTGCCATTGGAGCTGGTAGAGGGGCTGCGACGAGGAGGGTCATCGTCTCCATGGTTAGCAGAGAAGGGGCAGCCATGTTGGTAGTGACCATAACCTCCACATGACAATGGGGAATTAACTGTGCAAATGCACTCCTGGCAATTGCTGAGACCTGGGCATCCAGCTTCAGAGTTGAATCCAGGAGAACACCAAGGCTGTGAGCCTGAGATTTCAGGGGGAAATAACCCCATCCAGAGAACAGGCAAAGTCCCTGTTCCCTGATCTGCTTTTTGACTGACCAGGAGCACCTCTGTCTTGTCCAGATTAAGCTTCAATTCATTTGCCCTCATCCAGTCCATTACTGACTCCAGGCACTAGTTCAGCACTGAGACAGTTTCCTTGAAATCAGATGGAAAGGAGAGGTAGAGTTGGGTGTCATCCACATATTGGTGACGATCAACTTCAAAACTCTGGATGACCTCTCCCAGGAGTTTCATATAGATGTTAAACAGCATGAGGGACCTCACAGGCTGACAGCCAGGGAGTTGAACAGGAATCCTAAGCACTAACTTCTGAGAGATTGTCACTTCAGGAATGACCGGAACAACTACATAACAGTACCCCCACATCCCAACTCAGAGAGTTGGCCCAGAAGGATACCACGGTCGATGGTATCGAAAGCCACTGAGAGGTCCAGCAGAAGCACCAGGGACATACTCCCCTTGTCTAGTTCCCCGTGTAGGGCATCCACTAAGGTGACCAAAGCTGTCTCCATACCATAACCAGGCCTGAAACCAGATTGAAATGGATCTAGATAATCTGTTTCATCCAGAAACACTTGGACCTGAGAGGCTACCACATGCTCCAGAACCTTACCCAAAAATTGAATAGTGGAGACTGGCCGATAATTATTCAGGATGGTGGGATCCAGAGAGGGTTTTTTCAGTGACAGATTCATCACAGCCTCTTTTACGGATGCTGGAAACCTTCCTTGCTGCAGTGAGGCATTCACCACTCCCTTACCCCTTCAGCCAGTCCCCCTCTAGCTGCTTTCAGAAGCCAGGAGGGGCAAAGATCTAGTATACATATAGTGACTCTCACCTCTCCAAGGATCCTGTCCACATCCTCAGGCTGCACCAAATGAAACAAATCCAATAATACAGGACAAGGAGGTGCCAAGATTACATCAACTAGGCCTGTCTCAAGTACAGCATCCAAGTCAGAAAGAATCTGAGTGATTTTGTCTGCAAAATGTCTTGCAAATTCATCACAGTGGGCTGTAGAGTGATCTTTATTTCCTTCTTGCGGACCAGAATGTAAAAGGCCCCTGACCACTTGAAACAGCTCAAAATATTCACTAATCTTGAACACCCTAATAACCCTAATAAAGTCTGCTTATCTGATCATTCATCAGTCTTAACAGGAACAATTCCAGTGTCAATTGTATTTTAATCTTCAAAATATTCTCCATCACTCTATATATCACCACCCAGTACTTGTTAGCTTTTGTCACAAATCCATCACATGTGAAAAAAGGTCCATTCACCAAGACTATATTTTAGTTTTTTAATAACAAACATCAATGTAATCCTTCTGTTGCCACAAAAAGAAAAGAATAAGCTGTCAAGTAAGATTTTAAGTCATTCTCTTTTTAATCATCCACAACTGAGATAGCAAATTATAATAAAAAAAGATTTTTCTTCCCCCATTGCCCAACAGTATCAGCTTCCATAAAGGAAGGAAAATGTACTAATAATCTATATGATAAATATATATAGTATGTACAGTTTGCCCTTCACATTCACAGATTTCACTTTCACAAATTTGGTTACTGGCAACTTTTTAGCTTCTTGCTACAAGGGGGGAGTGGGCAGCATAAGTAGACCATTTGATTGCCTTTTAGCAGAAAGGGGGAGGGGAAACTTGGAGAAGGGGTTTAAATCACGTTGGCTATTAGGGAAACTTTACATGCGGGTCTGAGATTGCTTCCTTAGAGGATCTGGGACAAGCAGAGTTGTGTAGTAAGTGAAGTGTGCTTCATGGATTTTCCAAGGAGTGGGAAGAAGAGGATATCATTTATAATTTTGCAGATACAATTTCTTCTTCTATTTCTTCCATATTACCCAACCTGTCCTCTCTTATACTATTAAACTTTACTCCTAAATTCCTTTTTAACATTGATCTAAATTCCATACTATTTAAACATTTCTCTATTCTCGCCCATCTTTTACAATCAAATTCAAACTCTAATAATCTCTTCATCTGAAAAGTATCATAATAAACGTCTAAATTGGGGATCCCCCAACCTGCTTTTCCTTGATGTGTATATAATAGAATCATAGAATCATAGGAAGAGACCACAGGGGCCATCCAGTCCAATCCCCTGCTATGCAGGAACATACATCAAAGCATTCTCAACAGATGGCCATCCAGCCTCTGCTTGAAAACCTCCAAAGAAGGAGATGCCACCACACTCTGAGGCAACATATCCCACTGCTGGACAGGTCTGACTGTCAGGAAGTTCTTCCTGAGGTTCAAGTGGAATCTCCTTTCCTGCAGCTTGAATCCATTGCTCCTTGTCCTGGTCTCTGGAGTGGCAGAAAACAAGCCCGCTCCCTCTTCAATATGACATCCCTTCAAATATTTAAACATGGCTATCATGTCTCCTCTTAACCTTCTCTTCTGCAGACTAAACATACCTAGCTCCCTAAGCCGATCCTGATAGGGCATGGCTTCCAGACTCTTCACCATTTTGGCCGCCCTCCTCTGGACACATTCCAGCTTGTCGATATCCTTCTTGAATTGAGGTGCCCAGAACTGGACACAGTATTCCAAACGAGGCCTAACCAATGCAGAATACAGTGGTACCATTACCTCCCTTGATCTAGACACCATACTCCTGCTGATGCAACCAAGAATGACGTTGGCTTTCTTGGTTGCCACATCATACTGCTAACTCATGTTCAGCTTGTGATCTACCAAGACTCCTAGATCCCTTTCACATGTACTGCTATCCCGCCACGTGTCCCCCATCCTATAGTTGTATATTTCATTTTTTCTGTAGGACCTTACGTTTGTCTCTATTGAAATTCACTTTGTTAGCTTTGGCCCAGCTCTCCAATCTATCAAGGTCATTTTGAAATTTGATCCTGTCCTCTGGGGTATTAGCAACCCCTCCCAATTTGGTGTCATCTGCAGATTTGACCAGCATGCTCTCTACTCCTTTATCCAACTCATTGATGAAGATGTTGAATAGCACTGGGCCCGGGACAGAACCCTGTGGCACCCCCACTAGTCACTTCTCTCCAGGATGAAAAGCAGCCATTGGTGAGCACTCTTTGGGTTCAACTGGTCAACCAATTACAAATCCACCTAACAGTAGCACTGTCCAGTCTGCATTTTACTAGCTTCTTTACAAGAATGTCATGGGGAACTTTGTCAAAGGCCTTACTAAAGTCAAGATATGCCACATCTACAGCATTCCCTTCATCTATCAAGCTTGTAACCCTATCATAAAAAGAGATAAGATTAGTCTGGTATGACTTATTTTTGAGAAATTGATGTTGGCTTTTAGTGATTACAAACTCATTGTTTAATTATCTGCTCTAGGATCTTTCCTGGTATTGATGTCAGGCTGACCGGGTGATAATTATTTGGGTCTTTTTTCCCCTTCTTGAAGATGGGGACAACATTTGACCTCCTCCATTCTGCTGGAACTTCTCCTGTTCTCCAAGAATTCTGAAAGGTTATTGCAAGTGGTTCAGAAATGACTTCTACCAGTTCTTTTAATATCCTTGGATGTAATTCATCTGGCCCTGGAGACTTGAATTCATCTAGTTTAGCCAGATATCCCTGTACTACTTCTCTACTTATTCTGTGCTGCATTTCCCTCGCTTCCTCACCTAGATTACTATTATTAATTCTTAATTTTTTCCCCTGATACCTATTCCTTGACGTTCCTATCCCAGTTCCTTAACACTTTAACAGGAATAATCTCTGGGATGATCTGAAATAAGTATAACAATCTTGAGACAACAAGCATTTTCAAAGCTCTAAACTTTGTCAACGTGTTCCACTAACTTTTATTCCATTTAACCTAATTTTTTCCATACTTGATCATAATTATTCTGAATTATATTATCCACATTTTTCATTTTTCATTTACTCCAAGATATCTATTTTTTTTAGCCTCTAGCTTCAAACTACAGTTTCTTTGTACATTTTTTTGCTCTTGCCATTTGGTATTAATAAACCTCACCTCAGATTTTTCCATATTTATCTTATGTCCTTAATACTTCTCAAAATTTTTAATCACTTCAACTAGTTCTTTTATTGTCAGATGTGGTTGTTCTGTCGCTATTATTGCATCATCTGAATATAGATTAATCTTAATTTCCTCCTTTCCAATGTTATATAAGTATTATTACTTACGTTGTTAGTTAATAACTCCATAGTCAAAATAAATACTAAAGGGGATAATAGACAACCATGCCTCCTTCCATTCTCAATTTTTATTTTCCTTGAACTATCTCCATTCAGTGAGATCTGTGCCACATTATGTCTATATAATTCTTGGATAGTATTACTAACATTCTCCCCTAAACTGAATCCTTTGTAAACATTGTATATATATATACATATTTATGATTTAAATGCCTTGTAAGCATCTAATTTAATAATTTCTAAATTGTTATTTTGGTGCAATATATTTAGAACATTTCTGATAGGGTGACTGATCACCCTTCCTTTTATAAATCTGTATTGACGTTTTATTAAAATTGGTAAAAATTTAGCCAATGTATTAGCCAACACCTTTGCAAATATTTTATAATTTTTATCTCCTAATGTAATGGGGTGATATGACTCTGGGAACAGTTCATCTTTGTTAGGACTTACTATCAATATAAATTCTCCATTCTTCCAAGAACTACGAACTTCCTGTTTTTCCAAAGCAGCATTAAATATTTTAACCATATAACCACTTGACTTTTTCTGAAAGATTTTGCTAAAATTACTAGAAAAACCAACTGGGGCAGAGGATTTTGATCCTTTAAATTTTTAATAACTTCTACAATCTCTTCCTGAGTTATAGGGGAGTTCCAACTTTTTTCTTTGTATGCTGGATAATCTCCTATCTACATTTATTGTTTTCTCTGTGACATCCTTTTCTTTATCTGCTTTTCGATAGAATTTGACCATTACATCCCTAACCTCCTCTCTCACAATTGTCTCATTTTCATCTTTAGGACCATTTATTCTTTTATAGTTTTTCTTCTTCCTAAAATATCTTGCTACTCTTTTCATTCTTCGTATATCCCATGTCTGGAATTCATTTTTAACCAATAAATGCTTTTTCAAAATGGTTGTTTGATCTAAGTCCTGTATTTCTTGCTTTTTATTTTCCCGTAATAATTTTTATTTCTTATTTTTATGCTTTTGATATTCTGTTTGAAGCTTTTCCACATCTTGCATTAAACTCTGTCTATATTTAATTTTTTTCTCTCTTAATACCTATTTCCATATTTATACACTTGCCCCTTATCATCACTTTAAAAGCATCCCACACAATATAGTCCTTTAACTCCTCTTCAGCATTTAAATCAAAGTAGTTTTATTTCTCTCCATAATGCACTCTTATTTTTCCTGTTTAACATAACTATTGAGTGAAATATCCAACTTCTGGTCTTTTTTACCATTTCAACCTTAATGTTTATTAATAATGGTGAATGATCTGAGATCAAAATTTTGTCTGTAAAATTTTTCCCTATCTTGCAAACATTACTTCCTCCTACCAACATATAATCTAAATAACTAGACTTCTTATGTTTTGCAGAGTAGTGTATAGCTTCAGTCTCCCCACTCCCACTCATTTCATAGCCATTGACCAAGTTCTATTTCTTTAAATTGAAAGATTTCTCACAATTACGATTCTTCCAGAATTATCTTTTACTCCCTTCAGTTTTTTAATGTCTGAATTAAAATCTCCCCACACAAAAACATCTCCTTCTGAAAAGTTATCTAATTTTGTTAATACATTAAGAACATTTATTTGACTCTTGTTAGGGGCATAAACACATGCCAAAGTAATTTTTACATTCATTAGTCTCCCTTTCACAAAAATAAATCTGCCCTTTTTATCCTTTTTAATCTATTCCACCTGAAAATTTATATTATCTCTAATTAATATTGCCACTCCTCTTGCTTTATCAGTCCCCCTTGACTCCAGCTGTAGAGACCAGTGATTACAATTTAATGATCCATATGTGTATTTCTTGCAACTTTGCTACATCCACTCTTTTATTTTTCAATAACTTATATAATGGAAATCTTTTTATAGGAGCACTCTATTAGTATTAAATATTAATAATAACAATTGTAACAATTATATAACAGATACTCATCATTCTTATCATTATCTGTTCATCACAACATTATACTATCTCTTAACACCTTTAGCATTAATCCCTCCTTTATATTATGCACTGTAACACCCACATTAATAAATGTTGTCCTTGCTTTACTCAAGTCAGCATTTTACTATAGCTACTTTTAGAAATTCTAAACAAAATCATAGCATCTCATATTCAATCATAATTCCAAAATATTCATCTACTTCTCAAGATCCTTCTCTTTGCTTCCTGTTCTTTTCTTTCTGTCTTATCCAGTCTATTAAGTTTCCTTTCTCTGTCTTTCTTTTGCACCTCTGCCACTTGCTTTCCCAGCTCCTCTTCTCCAGACTCTTCTCCTGTAGTATCTTCCATGACATTGCCATCTTTCACTTTCTCTTTCTCCTTCTCCTTGCAAATTCCAAGTCATTCCAATTTCCTCTCACTTTCATGCACATTCTTTGCTTTCAGTAGTTGCCCTTCATGAAATATTAGTATCACTGCTGGAAAACCCCATATGATCTTAAATCCAAGCTCCAATAATTTATGAGTTATGGGTTTCAAAAGTTCTCATTGCTTTATGGTCTCATGGTGCATGATACACCCTTTGGGTCTTGTCAATCAACCAGTTACAAATCTACTTCATAGTGGCATTGTCTAGCCCACGCTTTACTAGCTTATCACGGGGGACCTTGTCAAAGCCCTTACTGGAATCAAGATATGCTACATCCACACCACTTGTTTGAGAAACTCAGGTTGATTTTTAGTGATCCTGGCATTACTAATACAATGTCTGTTTAATGATCTCCTCTAGAATCTTTTGAGGTCAAGCTGACTGGGCAGTAATTGTTTGGGCCCTCTTTTTCCCTTTTTGAAGATGGGGGCAATGTTTGCCGTCTCCAGTCTGCTTGGACTTTTCTCCTTTTCCAGGAACTCTCAAAGATTATTGCCAGGGGTTCTGAGATCACTTTTGCCAGTTCTTTTAATACCCTAGGATGTAGTACATCTGGCCCTGAAGACTTGAATTCATTTACAGTAGCCAGGTATTCCTGTACTACGTCTTTAACTATCCTGTGCTATGTTTCCCTTACTGCTTCATTATCTCAATTTTCCTCAAGTTCAGCAGTGTTTTCCTTTTGGGAGAAGACTGAGTTAAAGAAGGTGTTCATTAGTTCTCCCTTTTCTCTGTTCCTTCTTAGCATTTCACCATCCTCTCCACTCAGAGGCCCTACCATTTCCTTGTTCTTCCTTTTACTATGGACATGAGCAAAAAAAAAAGCCCTTCTTACTATTTTTAATCTCTCTAGCTAGTCTGAGCTCGCTGTGTGCTTTAGCTTTTCTGACTTTTTCCCTACACTTGCTATTTGTTTCAATTTCCTCTTTGGTGATTTCTGCATTTTCCCATTTCTTGTACATGTCCCTTTTAAACCTGAGCTCAGGTGAAAAATTTTCTTTAGATATCCATCCCATATTCTTTAGACACCTTTCATTTTCCCTTGTCATTGGAATTATTAGAAATTCTGTCACCAATATCTCACTTTTAAGAAAGTCCCATCCATCATGAACTCTCTTATCTTTTAGTATTGCTGACCATGGGATAACTCCCATTGTTTCCCTAACTTTACTTGAATCAAGTGTCTTAAAGTCTAGAATGTATATCTGAATATGCTTGACTTCCCCTTTCCACTGTAATAAACTCCAGGAGAGCATGGTCAGCTCTTCCTAAGGTTCCCACCACCTACACCCCATTAACCAGGCCATCATTGTTGATTAGGATCAGATCTAAAATAGCTGTCCTCCTTAGTTCTTCCTCCACCTTCTGGACTATGAAATTGTCTGTAAGGCAAGTGAGAAAATTTTGGGACCTGATATTCTACGCAGATTTTGACTTTCAGTATCAGGATGGTTGAAATCTCCCATTACTACTATATCTCTCATTTCTGAATGTTTTGTCATCTGTTCCAGAAAGAATCATCCCAGGCCTCTTCTGGCTTGGAGGTCTCTAGTAGATTCCCCACGACACCATCACTGTTGCTTCTTTCTCCCTTAATTTTTACCCCAATGCTCTCAACCTGGCTTCCTGGATTTAACTCATGGATTTCTTCACAGGTATAAATGTCCTTGACATCTAGTGCTACTCTTTCTCCTCCTTTCCTGTTTGGTCTATTTCTTTGAAATAGATAATACCCTTCTATTGCTACATTTCATCATGAGAGATATCCCTCCAGGTTTCAGTGATGCCTATTATATCATATATACCTTCCTGTGTTATGAATTCAAGTTCATCCTGTTTATTTCCCATGTTTTTTGCATTAATGTAGAGTTATCTGAGACCATGAGTCACTCCTTGTAGCTGCTTTCTTTCCTTCCACTGTTGGGTTCCTGTACTCTTTGCTCCATTCTCCCTATAAGTTTCAGATTGATTCATTGATCCTCCTAAATTATCAGCCATTTTGGAAAATTCAAAGAAGTTTGTATTTTCTCCAGGTGAACATTTTTCTCTTTTTCAAATATTGGAAAAATGATAAAAAACTACTTGATGTTGTCATTATCCAAAAATATTTCCCATCTTTAATTTCCAAAATCGTATTTTTTCCTTTCTCAATTTATAGGCCAGCCATCTTCTTTGTTTGTAAGCACATTCAAAGTGGTTTTGATATAGATATTTCATCTTCCTCTCTCTCTCTTATACCACACCCATCAAAGCCTGTTTTTGCAACATTTTCAATTCTTCTAATAATTTTGAGCTTGTCAGAATCTTTTTCAAATCCTCCTCTTTTTTCCTTATTTCAATCAAAATGTCTTCTTGTTGCCTTTGCCTCTTCTTTTTCAACTCCATATTCTGTTGATTTTTTTTAAAAAAAACTCTTTACACTACTTCCCAAACAATTCCTATTTCAACCCCATTATTCAAATTTTCTTCAAAGTAATTTTTCAAACTTTCCTTCACTTTCTTCAAAGTCTGTTCAGTTTCTAAAACAATTCTTCATTTAGCATCCAATTGAATTGGGACTTCTTTATCTTGAAAGATAATAAGAACAAGTTGCTTACCTGTAGCTGCGGTTCTTCGAGTGGTCATCTGTGCCCTCACACACTAGGAGCTTTCGCGCATGCACGGTACTGTTCGGAAAATTCTAGAGCTTAGTAGCTTGGCGGGAACGCCTCCCCCCATGCATCCACTGAGCATCCTCAGCCCGCCAAGCAACAGTCACTCCTCAGTTCTAAAGTCCACCAAAAAAGGGACCTGAGAGTGAGAGGACGGCTGGGCGGGTGTGTGTGAGGGCACAGATGACTACTCGAAGAACCACAGCTACAGGTAAGCAACCTGTTCTTCTTCTTCGTGGTCTCTGTGCCTCACACACTAGGAGACTTTGTAGCTTACCAGAAGGACGATGGGTCAGGTCCTTAGAGTACGGAGGCCAGCACCGCTCGTCCAAACCGGGCATCCCTCCTGGACCGGCAGTCCAGTCGATAGTGGCAGACGAAGGTCGATAGCCTGGACCAGGTTGCCACTCGACAAAGTTCTTGCAGGTCAACGCCCCTCAGAAGGGCTGTCGAGGATGCCACAGCTCTGGTGGAGTACGGCTGAAGCAAGTCCGGTGGAGGCTGCTTGGCCATCTCATAAGCAAGCAGGATTGTCTGGGCCACCCACTTGGAGAATCTCTGGGTGGACACCTTGCGGCTCCTGCGACGCTGACCATGGCAAACAAATAGGTGTGGGGTCTATCTGTAGGTCGCAGTCCGCTGGGTGTAGAAGGCGAGGGACCTTCGAACGTCCAGAGAGTGTAGAGACCTCTCAAGAGGTGTCATCGGATTAGGATGAAAAGTTGGTAGAATAATGTCCTGATTAAGGTGGAAGTGAGAGACCACCTTTGGTAGGAAGGAAATGTCCGGGCGAAGGACTACCTTGTCCCGATGAAAAACCAGGAACGGCTTGTCGACTCGTAGAGCTGTCAGCTTGCTGGCACGCCTGGCGGAGGTGACAGCCATCAGGAAAGCAGTCTTCAGAGTCAAGAGTCTATCATCGGTAGTGGCCATGGGCTTGAATGGTGGTCGCATGAGCTGGGAGAGTACCAGGGATAGCAACCATGGTGGCAGTGGTGGCGATACCAGCGTGTATAGATGTTGAAACCCCTTCATGAATTGTTTCATGGTGGCATCCCGAAGAGCGCTGACGATGGAGAGCCACGAGGTTGGTAGGCCACGATGGCAGAGGGCAGACCTTCAGAGAAGGAAAAGACAGTCCTTGTTGTTTGAGGTGGAGGAGGAAGCGGAGCATGGTACTGAGGCCGACTGGCGATACCGTCTCCCCCTCTTTCCTCCGCAAAGGTCACGAACCGCCGCCACTTGTAGGCATAGTTGCGGCGGGTTATTCCTTCCTGGCCGCGGTCAGGACATTCTGGATAACAGGATCACCTAGGGCATTATCCTCCACGTGTGCAGGGCCAGGAGCAGCAGATCGGGGTGAAGAACGCGACTGCCGGAGTGGGACAGCAGGTCGGGTGCTGTCGGGAGCCTGAGAAGTCGACTCCGAGAGGCCTCGAGCAGAGGCGCGAACCAGTGCTGCCTCGGCCAGTACGGGGCGACCAGGATGACATCGGATCGGTCCGCCAGGATTTTGGCGACCACCCAACCCAGGAGAGGAAACGGTGGGAAGACGTAGAGGAGCCCCTCTGTCCACCGGAACTGGAACGCATCGCCGAGAGAGTTCGGTCCCCGGCCAGCTCTCGAACAGTACCGGCGACACTTGGCGTTTGACACGGTGGCGAAAAGATCAATATCAGGCTCACCCAATGGTATCGTATCAGGCGGAATGCCTCGTCCGAGAGGGACCACTCGTGGTGGGTCAAGGTATCCCTGTTCAGGGCGTCCGCTGTGGTGTTCTCCTGACCTGCCAGGTGGACGGCAGTAGGGTGGACCCAGAGAGACATGCACCACTCCCAGAGCTGGAGGGCGATGGTGAGAAGCGTGGTGGAGTGGGTCCCTCCCTGTCTGTTACAAAACAGACAGCCGTGGTGTTGTCTGTCAGGATGAGTACCGTCTGTCCCGAGACCAGGGTAACGCTCTCAGAGCTTTCTCGGTGGAGAGGAGCTCGAGAGCGTTGATATGGACAGCGGTCTCATCGCCTGTCCAGTGTCCTCGGACTCTGAGTTCTTCGCAGTGCACTCCCCACCCGAAAAGGGAGGCATCGGTCATGACCGTGAGCCAAGGAGTCGGTTCTCTGAAAGGCATCCCAGACAGGAGATGGCAGTATGAGAGCCACCACAGCAGAGAGTGACGTACTTGTGTCAGCAGTCAAAGTCGCAGGCCCTGGTCGTCTCGGAGCGGGTTGAAGGCTCTGACGAACCAATGTTGGAGGGGGCACGACCGAAGTCTCGACAGGTACGTGGCAGCCGTGGGGGGAAGCCATGTAGCCCAGGAGCTGTTGCGTCCTCCTCGCCGATATCGTTGGGGTGTCGAAGGTGGCTGTAGCGGTCTGGTGGAGGGTGTGAGCTCGCCCAGAGGCAGGTAGGCTCTGGCTGAGACCGACTCCAGAGTCGCTCCAATGAAGTCCAGCACTCTCGTCGGCTCGAGGTGAGACTTCTTCAGATTGACCCAGAGACCCAGGCAGGTCAGAAGCAACAGAGTCTGATGAATGTCCGAGTAGAGTTTGGTCTTGCAGGACGCTACCAACAGCCAATCGTCCAGGTACGGGAAGATGGTGATCCCCTTCATCTGCAGGTAGGGGACCACAGGGACCATGCACTTCGTGAAGACCCCCAGTGTGGTGGAGAGGCCGAACGGCACACCCATACTGGTAGGAGGTGCTGTCAATCATGAACCGAAGGTATCTTCTGTGCTGCGGACAGATGGAGATGTGGAAAAGCATCCCGCAGGTCGATGGATGAGAACCAGTCTCCCCGACGACGGAAGGGTAGGATCGTCGACAGCGTGACCATCTTGAACCTCCTGGGCAGATGTATTTGTTCACCTCTAGGAGATCCAGAATGGGTCGCAGGGTCCGTCCGACTTCGGTACAGTGAAGTACCGGGAGTAGAAGCCGGTGGTAGTGGCTGAGGGCGGGACTTCTTCGATCACCCCCTTCTGCAGAAAGGACTTGATCTCCTCCAGCAGTGCAGGGCTGGCCTGGGGGGAAATAGAAACACCTCACGGTGGAAATTTGTGAACTCGATGGCATAACCAAGATGGACGAGGGGTGAGCACCCAAGAGCCCGAAGTGATTGAACGCCACAAGGCGAGGTGTTTGGCCAGAGTGGGGTGGTCCGTCAAGGCTGATGGTAGGTGGAAGGTGGGCTGTGATAGAGTCCTGCAAGTCCCATCAAAAACGGGACTTGGATCCCGACGACGATTTCTTAGAAGTCGTCTGGCAGCTCCACGGAGGTCGTCTCGAAGAGGATGTGGTGGAAGTCCTGGATGGGCCACTCGGGGCGAGCGTTGCGGGAAAGCTTCGGAAGAAATACAGTGCCACGCGGGTCGAGTGCCGAAACCGCGGCGGGACTGTTAGGCTGGCGGATCCCCATCTTCTTGGCTGTTAGTCGGGCCTTGACTATGTGGCCCATTGCCTCATCAGTTGACGCATTGAAGAGCCCCTTGCCATCCAACAGGAGATCCTCGATGTGCTTCCGTGTGTTCTCTTGGAGGCCAAGGACCGTAGCCAAGCATACCGGTGCAAGGCTACAGAACCGATCATGACCCGGGCAGCAACCTTACAGAGTGTCTGGAAGAGAGGATTTGCTGGTTCGCGAGCGCCACAGCTTCGTTGTAGAATTGGTTGGCGCTCGCTCTGCTCTCTTCAAGGACGGTGGACAGTATTGGTGCAAACTTGTCCAGCAGGTTGCAGAGATATACTGCCATGCAAGCCTGTGTGTTCGAACCTCGCTACCAGGGAGGAGGAAGAGCAAAACCTTCTCCCGAAGGTGTCGAGACGGTGTCCCTCTCTGTCCGGTGGGGTCGTATGGGACCTAGTTCCACCCTTCGTCTGGGCAGACTCCACAACCACCGAGTTGGGCTGAGGGTGATTGAACAGGAACTAGATCCTCCTTCTGGGTCCTGTATAGATGTTCCAGCCTGTGTGGAATTTGCTGGGCTGAAGCCAGCTGGGCCCAAGGGTATTTGATAGCCTCCATCAGAGCGGGCAGGAACGGTAGTGGCGCCGTCGAGGGCGGACAGGTGTCCACATAGTGAAAGACCGGATCCTGCACCGCCGGGGCCAGCTCCGCCATCTTAAGACCCAGGGCCGTTGACATCTGAAGGAGGATGTCCAAGAACTGCCGCACATCCTCAGGCGCTGACTCAGGTGCTGGGTCCCCAAACGCCAAGGGTGGTGACTCGTGAGACTCAGGCGTCGACTCCTTGGAGTTGGACTTGGACTCATAGTCCTGTGATGACGCTGTGGAGGACTGGTCTGGTGATCGAGCTGACAACCACTCACGCGATGGTTGGCAAGATGGTACCACTAAGGTGACTGTTGCAGTAGAGGCAGTGGCCGGCTGACGTTCTGCAGCAGTCGGTCGTGGTGCAGCTGTTTTTGCTGGAGGGATCACCGCCGATATAGGATGTGGGATCGCCTGTGTGACTGTCGGCACCGTGGTCGCAACTGGCGCAGGGGTAGCTTTGGACGTTGGGCAGGACACTGTGGAGGTGACCGGCGGAGGCGGGAACTGCCCAGTAGTGAGGAGTAGACTCTCAGGACCGACAGTGTTGAGGCGAAATTTATAGTGTTGAGGCAATCATTTAGGTGAGCGTGATGGAGTGCGTTCACACCGAGAGCGGAATCCCCTCCTCTGGAAGGCGATCTGGAGCGGCGGTAAGGAGACCGCTGCCTCACATCGGGATGGTAGCAGTCCCAATAAGAGGGCAAGTAGGACCTGTAGGAGCCCGGGGAAATCCTTCCAAGTATGTTCACAGCGCAGCGCGTAGGACGCAGACAAGTAAGGCGAGTCTCAAGGAGGCACTGGCCATCTTGGATAGGCTTCCCAATGGTGAGGGGAAGGTTGCCTGTGCTCCGGGTGGTCTCCTCGCTCGCCCCGTTCTCACTGCTCAGGGTGGGGCTTCCCAATGACTTGAGGAGGTTTGCCTAACCCTGCGTTCTGGGTATTCGCCGGGTTCACCACGTTCCCGTTGTTCAGGATAGGGTTCCCGGTAGCACGTGGAAGCCTGTCGAACTCGTCCTCTGGAACGGGTGAGGGGCTTCACCGACAGACCCTCGAGATGTTAGCGAGGTCTGGGAGCTGTCGGAATATCCTCCGGGCGGGCCGCCATTTCAGGGGGATCCGAACGGAGAAACCGCTACATCCAGCAGCTGTGGTTCAAGCAGTGCTGCAGAACCTGCGGTGTCGTCAGCGTCAGAAACCTCCAACAGTTCTTGGGGTTCCAATCATCCTCCAGGTCGACTATAACTTGAGTCGAAGTGGAAGGTGGAGTAGGGAGAGACGGTCTAGCAGGAGACCCGCACTTCTCCTTCCTCCTCCTCTTCTTCTTCCTTCTCTCTTTTTCCAACTCCACGGTCGCTGGGCGCTTACGTTGCGCCACTGTAAGCATCTTAGATGACTTGGGCACCCTGCGAGCCCGCAGGGGCCTCTCCAGGAGTCGCGGATGAGGAAGCCGCAGAGATCTTCGGGATCCTTGGTAACTTATGCGATGGTACCAAGCCCGGTACCGTCGGGACAGCGGGGTCGGCAGCTGCTGGAGCCGCTGAGAGTGTGGTTGCAGGTCGGCTCTTCAATATCTTCTCTGGGCTCTTCGCCGGGGTCGGGTCTTGAGGTGACAGAGACTCCTCCCAGCAGAAGGACTTGAGGCTTGCCAGCCGGTTCCTCAAGGTCTGTGAGGTAAACTCCCTACAAATTGGGCAGGCTCTGATGTTATGAGCCTCACCCAAGCAGAGGAGACACTTGCTATGCCCGTCCGAACAAGCAACCTTATGACCACACTTTTTACAAGGTTTGAAGAGAGTAGACATAGAAGTCCGAAAGGAGAAGAAGATAAGGTAGTTCGAGGATGAGACGAAGACGACGATGACGACGAAGGGAGTGGGGGGGTTGGCAAGTCGGGGTTTTAGAAGGTTAGAAGTCCCAAAGAAAAGGGACAGAAAATACCGAATTGACAAAAACCAGTCCATAATCCAAAAGAGAAGTCCAATATACCAAATTTGAGTCGAACGAAACCAAAGACTTGCACAAGAAGGCCAAGGAAACGCTCTAAGCTCAGCACCTCCATACGCGACGGCGGACGAGAAAGAACTGAGGACTGACCGTTGCTTGGCAGGCTGAGCATGCTCAGTGGATGCATGGGGGGGGGGGTTCCTGCCAAGCTACTAAGCTCTAGAATTTTCTGAACGGTACCGCGCATGCATGAAAACTCCTAGTGTGTGAGGCACAGAGACCACGAAGAAAAACATTGGATTATGACTGGAAAGTACCTTGGAAGCACTTTTATATCTTTTATTTCATGTGTTAATTACCTGAAAATTAAGAACGTATCGGTTCTGGAAATTCAGAATAAAAAGAATATTCTTTCACTGATCCATATGGGACTTTCTATGTATTGATTATACCTAAATTACCCACCAAGTAAAAAAAATGTATTAGGCAACTTTCTTTGCTTAGGTCTTCTTTTATGACATTCTGTCAATTTTGGAATCTACACTTCCCAGAAAAAAAAAATTTATCACCTGCTAACCGTAAAGCTAGATCTGGACATAAGATTTGGTTGGTATGCATACCTCTGGTGTGGCAAAGAAAAAGTAGATAAAGAATTCCAAAACCATTAAGAAAATCTTTGATAAACATCTGGCAAAAATTCAAAAGAAAAATCTACAAGAAAATTCCACAATGGATCTCCCCGCATGAAGCTCTCTTTGGTAGATGGAAAGTTATACGCGAAAGATGGATTTGCTACAAAGATATAATATTAAAGGAAAGCAACTTCAGATTAAAAACAAGGAATGAACTTGAAAAGAGGTTCCCCAGTCAGTGGTTTTTATACAAGGAAATCAAAGAAAGATTTAAAATGGATTTAAAATTGGAAGTATTCTTAAGCAAAGCAGAAAAAAATGAATTTGAAACAGCCATTTTTGACAAACAAACCCATCTGACATCACAGATTTATAAATTCATGCTGATTTGAGAACTTGAAATAGAAACAATTAAAGGTCAAATGGGTGCAGAATATCAGCAAAAATATACAACCAAAAGACTGGGAAAAAAGCTGGAGAAGAACACAAAAATTTACTTTATCACAAAATTTAAAAGAGATTTATTTAAAACTGTTCTACAGGTGGTATTTAAGTCCCTCTAAACTGAACAAGAGGTATAAAATGGGCCAAAAGAATTGTTGGAAATGCAAAAAAGAAGAAAGATCATTTTTTCATATGTGGTGGATATGCCCGAAAGTAAAAACATTTTGAAAGAACAGTAACAAAATTATGTCAGATATACTAAGAATCAATATCGTGATGACACTGGAATTTTTCTTATTAAATATTGTTCCTGACACAGAAGAATTTAATAAGAAAAAATTATGGCGAATAGTTCTATATATGACCACCACAGCTAGGATTCTTCATGCGAGATACTGGAAGACTGATCAAATACCCGAAGTTGATGAATGGCTTCTAAAGCTTATGGTAATGAAAGAATGTGATAAATTGACTAAAGCTCTCAACAGAAATATAAGAGGTAGAAACGAGTCACAATGGGACCTAATAACAGTTTATTTAAAAGGAAAATTCAGAGATATAATTACACTTTAGAACAAATAAACAAATAAATAACACAAACAAACAGAAATGAATTGACACCAATTTGATTTTTACAGAAACAGAACATTGTGTAAGTTTAACAGTCAGGAAGGTGTAATCTTTTCACTTCCTCAGAATTCGGGCTGGCAGATCTTTAAAAATTATCACTTCTTTACCATCCATTTGAAATCTAATTGACAAGTGCTCTTTCAGCACCTAAACTCTCATACTTCTTTCCACAAAGTAAATAATCACATCTCTTGGCAGGTTCCTTTGATTGGCTATTCTTGAATGAATTCTATAAATCTGATCAATTTCTGCAGCTATTTCTCCACCTTGCATTTGAAGAAACTCTACCAAGGCTTTACATACTTGACCTTGAACATTATTATTCAACTTTCAGGTATCCCTCTTATCTTCAAGCCTTTGATGCTTTCTTCCATCTTCAGCAATGCCATGGCATCCTTATCTTGGTCTGCAGTCAACTTATCATTTGCCTACTCCAGGTTCTGCATCTCTTTCACATTTGCATCCACTCTATCATTCAACTGCTTCATCTAATCATAGAATCATAGAGTTGGAAGAGACCACAGGGGCCATCCAGTCATGCATTCAGTCATCCCACCATGCAGGAACCCACATCAAAACACTTTCTTGGCTAAAGAAATTTTTATTTCTTTCATATCAAATTTCACTTTTGTTCTTAACTGTCACATCTCTCCCCTTAATGCCTTGTTCATCTTTCTCATCTCCTTCAAATCCAATTTTGCTTCTGTTCTTAATTTTTTCATCTTTCCCATTAATCCTTCTCCAGCCTTTTCATCTCTTCCATAAGCAGGTGATTTGAATCCATTTCCCTGTAGAGCCTTTTCTCTGAGACTAAGCCACTTTTTGTTTTATTGTCAAACTTGTTTTGCAAGCCTAACAGCCTCTCTTTTCTTTGCTATCATAAACAGATAACAGCCAACGGTTACTGTTTTTTTAAAAAAGTTTTAAAAAATATATATTCCAACAACCATCATCCGGCGGCAGTGAAACATCTGATCAGTCGTTCACTCCATTTCAAGTACTCTTTAGCAGAAAGGTTAGAAGTTCAAAAGGCAGTTCAATTAAGTTGAATTCCTGTTGCTTTCATTTGGAACATGACCTTGAAACTTATCAAGTACTTATCAAGTAACCAATTCTACTTTTATTTTCTCAAAAAAAAAAGCATTTAATTCATGAATTTTCATTAAGTCCTTCTTTAATTTGTACCATTTCTTTAAATAAATATAAATCTGCCAGTCTTGCTCTTGCTCTCTTTAATCCATCCTTAGAATGCAATTGTCAAAGTTAACTATATCTTCCTCTGGGGAGTCTTTCAATTCAATGATTCTTCATCGGTACTTTTAAAAATCAGCTGTTTGAAAGTTGGCTGCTGTAAGCAACAGCATCAAGGTGACAGGGATTCATTCCAGGTCCTGCTCACCCATAGAGCCCTCACAGGTGGCTTGCTTGCATCTCATGATGCTTGGGTCACTCATAATGGACTTAATTAGGATCCCTAATGCTCCTTGTTCCCAAAGGTGGATCAGGCTGCCTCCTACCACCTGGAACACAGAGTCCCTTGGGAGCTATCCCTTGGGCACATTGTTTCCCTTCACCGTGACCAACAGGAAGTTAAACAGTTTGTACTAATTTTCAACTGAAACCTACCCTCCCATAACTTAAAACCATTAGATTTGATCCTTCTCACTGTGACAGCACAGGATGCATCTGCACCCTCTTTTCTGTGACAGTCCTTTAGATGTTTAGAGAATACAGTCATGCTATTCCTTAGTTTCTCTTCATCAGGCTGAAGATGCCTGACTCTTTCAAGTTTTCTTCATATGTTTTGTTCTCCACCCTTGTTGCCTTTCTCTGAGCCTGTTCCAACCTGTCTATATCCCTCTTAAAATGAGCCACCCAGAACTGAACATAGTTCAAACTCACAAATTACTTCCTTTGAAGAAGCCAGGCAGTCTTTCTGTAATAAAATAATGCTGTCAAATAAATAAACATTTTATTTTAGCAACTATTAGCCAATAAATATCTTCAAACTCATAAAACAGAAGTTTTTTTTATGCCTGCTGAAGTCTCCCTTTTCCTTCTTATCTTCTGTCAAGAGACATGTAGTTGTGCTGGATGATTTACTGATGACAGGAACAGAGACAGTAGAATTAAGGCCTGATGAGACATCTGGAGAAATGTTCTGTCTTCTTAGGCAAAGATTCACCAAGTGTTGCCCTTTCTGATTCATGTGGGAACAAATGATACTGCAAGATATATTGCAAGGGAATGAGGAGCTGGGTAGAAAGCTAGAAGACCTTGGGGCTATTTCATTGACCTCTTCTACTGATATTACAAGTGAACAACTGGCTTCACAGATGTTGCTAGGAAAGATTTGGCATCTTGGATAATTTTTATTATTTTATTTTATTTTTATGCTGCCTTTTTGCTGAAGTGGGACACAAGGTGGTTCACCAAAAGAATAAGCTAAAATATAACAATAAAATTTAAACACAAATAAAAGTCATCACATTAAAATGATAGCTTATGAACAGTATAAAACATTAAAAAGCATACAGAAATTAAAAATAAAACATATATCCAGTCTGAAGCGTACCTAGGGTGGGGTAAAAAGAGTAGCTGCTCTAAGCGCCAATGCCAGAGGGCACAACCCCCCTCTCGAAGATTTAGCTGCAGTGGACCACGAGGAAGAGGAAGTGGAGAGTGTGTTGGTGGAGGCAATGAAAGAGGAATCTCAGTCCTCTCCCCAGTGAAGCCTTCTCTGCCCTCCATGTTCAGAGGTCCATACTCCCCCCTCTTCCCTCCCTTTGCGATCCACTCTTTGGATAGCATGACAGAGGGGCAGCGGGGAACCCTGGGAACATGTGAGTTGGTGGCAAAGAGTGGCTGTTACTGCCTCATTCTCTAACCAGCCTTTATAGGCTGTCCAGGCATGGTGGCAGGAAAGGTCAGGCTCCAGGTATCTCCCCTCCAGAGGGCTCTCCAGCTACTAGGGGGCTGAGAGGAGTGGCACTCCTCCTGACTGGCTGGCAAGTCAACTGGCTTAGATGATGGCAAGGAGGGTGCCTGTTCAAGCAGCTGTCCAGCACCCTACCCCACGTCTCCATCCCTCAGGGCTCCTCTGTCCTCATGCCTCCTCCTGTGGAGCTGCTTCCCAACCATCTCCTCACAGGAAGCCCAGCTTTATTACTCTTCCATGAGCAACAACGTAGGTAAGGGGCGTGGGGGGGGCCACCTCAGGCGGCAGTTTTTTGGAGGCACCACCACTTTCCAACTACTTGGCAGGAGAGGGAGAAAGAGGGGGGATTTGCCCTTAAACTCTGACTAGGGGTGGAGCTGCTGGGACAAACCTGGGAAAGTAAACAGCTTTCCAGACACTTTTTTCATCATGACAGGGAAATAATAACCTAGTCAGAAAAAAAAAAACAGGGGCTGCGCCTGGCGAATGGCCCTCCACCCCCTGGTGGCCCAGGGAAGCTTTACAGCATCACATTTTGGTGGTGTCTCCTCTACTCTACTAAGTTACAAACACAGATATACACACATGGTGTGTGTGAAGAGTCAGAGAAGATACCAGGATGTGACCAAATTGCAGTTTTGCAAATGTCCTGTAAAAGTACGCCCTTGAGGAAAGCTGCCGAAGCAGAACGGCTCTGGTTGCATGACTTCTGATGTGAGAAGATGGGTCTCTCCCTGCCATTTTGTATGCAAGGTGAATGGTGGGGGCCACTCAATTGGAGAGACACTGGGAAGAAAGGGGTAGGCCTTTCTTTATGAAGGAGTAGCAAAGAAAGAGTCTCTGTGACTTCCTAAACTCTGCAGTACACTGGACATAGAAGGTGAGTGTCCTTTGCGCGTCTAGAGTATGAAGGTTGTGCTCCAGGTCAGAGGTGGGGTTAGGAAAAAAAGAGGGAAGGATTATGTCTTGGTTGAGGTGAAAGTCGGAGACAACCTTGGGGAGCAAGGAGATGTCTGGCCCTAGAACCACCCTATTGTGGTGGAATTGAAGATATGTGTACTCTTAGTGTACACAATTCACTAGCATGCCTGGCCGATGCAATTGCAACAAAGAAGACAGTCTTCTAGGAAAGAAGCCAAAGGTTGAAGGTAGCCATCGGTTCAAAGGAGTGCTTGGAAAGTTGTGGGAGGACCAAGGATAGGTTCCATCTTGGAGTAGGAGGATGAACAGAAGGATGGAGATGTTTAGAACCCTGAAGGTACCTGTGGACCAAGCGGTCTTGGAAACAGGAGGGTCTGCCCCTTTGTTGAAGATGGAAGGAGATAGCTGAGAGGTAACAGTGAATGGAAGAGAAGGAAAGGCTGTTGTCAGCTAGTGATGAGAGAAAATCCAAGAGATGAATGGTGGTAAAGGAGTCAGTGTCGAGGCCTCTATCCTGGAGAAAGGTGGTGAACTCCGAGAGCTTGTTGGAGTAGGATCGAACAGTCGATGACTTGTAAGCTGCTTCGATCACTTGTAGGACAGCTAGTGGAAGGGAGGTCAAGGGAGGAGGTTCCACACTGTTAGTTTGAGATAATCGATGTCTGGATGCCGCACGGTACCATTGTTCAAAGTTAAGATGTCTGGTTTGGGTGGTAGCTTCCGATACTGTCCCTTTGAGAGTAGGAGGAGGGGAGCAAACCAGGGTTGGCAGGGCGACCAGGACTGCCAAGGCGTTGTCTCGAGTCAGCTTTTTGATGACCCTTGTGATGATATCGGGCCTTTCCAGTGGAAGAGAAAGGCATCTCCCAGAGAGTCTTTGCCTTTTCCCCCCCCCCCCCCGGAGCAGAAGAGGGACATTGTCTGTTGAGAGGGGAGGTGAAGAGGTCGATCGAAGGTGTGCCCCAATCTTTGAAGAGGTCTGCTAGAGTCTCAGTATCGATCATCCACTTGTGGGAGGTTCAGTTGGAGCAACTGAGATGGTCCGCCCATGTGTTCTCAACACCGGGTAGGTGGAAGGCTAGAGGGGAATTTGGTGGGAAAGACACCAGTTCCAGAGACAGAGGATGAGGCTCAAGAGAGTTGGGGATTGGGTATCACCCTGCTTGTTGATGTAGTAGGTCACAGCTGTGTTGTCTGTCAGGATTTGGATGGTACAATCCCGGACTGCATCCTCGAAAGCCCTGAGAGCCTTGATGACAGCCAGCATTTCGAGAGTGTTGATGTGGAGGTGTTGGTAGAGGTGGGTCTATCAACCGTTGACAGAGAGGTGACATGTGTGGGCTCCTCAGCCTTCTCGGGATGCGTTGGTTGAGACCACCACAGTTGGTTCTGGGGTGTGAAAAGGCATGCCTCTGAGGAGATTGCTGGGATTCTTCCACCAGAGAAGGGTTTGAGCCACCTGTCTCAGTACTGAGAGGCGATGAGAGGAGTTGTTGAGGATCGGGTTGAAGGTGTTGAGGAACCAGCTCTGCAGGGGCCTCATCCAGAGTCTGGCAAAGGGCTGTCGAGGCCATCAGGCCCAGGAGAACCTGTATGGAGTGAGCAGTGGTGTATTGGTTCCTCTGAAGGGGGGAGATAGCTTTGGCAAGGTGGATGACCCATTCCTGGGGAGGGAAGGCCAGTTGGTGGTTGGAGTCGATAGCTCCCATAAATTGAATTCGATGAGTCAGATGGAGGTGGGACTTGTCAAAGTTGACTGTAAGGCCCAGGGTGGCAAGCAAGCGAAGAGTCTCATCGATATCGAGAAGGAGCTTGTGTTGAGAAGGGGCAACAATTAGCTAATTGTCAATGCATGGAAAAAGGGCAACACCACGTTGTCAAAGAGTCGCCCCTACGACTGCCATACATTTCGTGAAAACACTTGGCGCTGTGTTCAGGCCAAAGGGAAAAACTTGGAAGCTTCCTGCTGATGGCAAAGGCAAGGAATCTTCTGTGCTCTCAGATGCTGATGTGAAAATAGGCATCTTTTTTAAAAATATTTTTTTGTTTTATTAAGGAAAAAAATAATACAATACATAACAGAATAACACAAAAACACCATGTGAATAACATAAATGTGAAAAAGAGAAAAATTTCAACACAAATGACTTACATTACTACTGCTCTCCAATTCCTTTTTCATCATATACTTATTCCACATATTTTATATCACATTGATTATATATTTTTATTTCATATATCTAAATCTCTTTTGCCTTGTACTCATTATTACTATAATAATTTCATTCTTAAATCTATTCTTTTCAACTATATTTTTTAAAAAAAATTATTATTTTTTTATTATGAAAAAAATTAAACAATACAAATGCAAATAAACAAAACCCCACATAATTAACAAAAAAATGAATAAACCCACCCCCCAGAGCCAACCTTTTGTTCACTCCACTTTCCAAAATTGCCATTCTTCTTGTGAAAGGGTAGCTTTACCACCTCTTATCAAAGCTTTTTCCAAGAATATTTTCCAAATTTCTTCAAAATCATTCCCTTTTACAAGACCTTTCATAAATCTAATTCTACAAGTTAACTTATCATTAATTGTAATTTTCCACACTTCTTTATACCATTCCTCTGTTTGAATTTTTTCATTTATTTTCCATTTTTTTGCTATTATTAACCTTGCTGCAGTTAACAAATTTGTTATTAATTCCTTCATAGCCTGAGTACACTCAACCTTATTATATACAGACAACAACCCTATATTTGGACATATTGGTATATCAATTCCTACTAGAAATGCTCACTCAGATTACGTGTTCAGTAATGCTCAGAGAGCTGCTGTAGCCATTCAAAATTACCATTTCAGCAAAGGAGCACAGTTCATCCCAGCTGCAATCAAATTGTTTACAGCTAAAGCCCGAGCTCAACTGTTATATGGAGCTCAGCTGGGGATGTATAGTAATACGATCTCTCTAGAAAGAATTCAAACAAAGTTTCTGAGGAGCATATTTCAGGTTGCTCGATGTGTTCCAAATGCTGTATTGCGAAGGGAGGCAGGAGTCAGTAAATTGGAAACAAGTATTTGGTTGAACATCTTTACCTATTGGCTAAAGCTACACAATAATCAGAATGGACTGACCCAGCTAATTCTGGCTGATAAATATAAATCCTCATGGGAAACAGCTGTGCTTCAGAAGTTGAGCCTTTGTGGACTTTCGAGCAAGGAGAGCCTTAACATTGGCTCGTTTTAATGTTCTTCCCACAGCGATATTGGAAGGGAAATATGGGAAAATTCCTTACGAGATGCGATTCTGCCCTTGCAATACCGGTGCGGTAGAAACTACAATTCATGTACTCCTATATTGTCAGTTTTATCGAGACATTCGACAAGAGCTGATTACTCCTCTACTAACTCAATTCCCAGGACATTCTGATGGTTTCTATCTACGCCATCTGCTGGATAATCAGGAGCAAACCGTTATACTCAAAGTAGCAAAGTTTTTGTATATCACGTGTAAGATACGTTTTCAAACGGTTAATAATAGCAATAGTGCCTGATGCGAGCCGTCTAATCTTTGCTATTTTTTTTCTTTTATTAGTTTTTATGTATTTATTCTGTATTTATTATTGTTTTATTGGTCAATGACCGAAATAAAGTGTCTTGTCTTGTCTTGTCTATCCTACTATCTCTTTTATTTCTTTAAAAACCTTTTGCCAAAATTACTTTATCCTATTACAATTCCACCACATATGCATATATGTACCAATTTCTTGACATCCTCTCCAACATAATCTAGAATATTTCACATCTATCTAGTTTAATCTTATTGGAGTCAAATACCATTTCTAAACTATTTTATAATAATTCTCTTTTATTCTTATCAATAATTTTTTTAAATGACGTTGTTTCCATATTTTTATCCATTCTTGTATATCTATATTTTGTGATGTCTCTTCCTCCCACATTTTTCTAAGATAATCATCCTCTTCTTGATCTTTTGCCAACATTTTATATATTTCACTTGTAATACTCTTTAATAATTCATTTTCTTGCATATTTTCTCTTTGAATAATAATTTGTTCAAATTTATTATGTTCTTTAAAATCTTTAACATATCTTTTCATACTCTTTGTCCATTGCTCTAACTGTATATAATTTAACCAAGATATTTTGGTTTCCTGCAATCTCTCTTTTATTTTATCTTTATTAGTCATTATTTTCATCCAATCTTTTAATCTATATACTTTTTGTTTATTTCTTTCTCTATTATTTCTCTTAAATTTATTGGAAATTTTTCCATCATTACTATCGGAGTTAATGTTCATGTATTCAAAATCAATTTTGAGAGAATGGACATCCCTGTCTCGTTCCTCTTGATATTTGAATCTGTTCTGTAATTCCATCATTTACCATCACTACAGCTGTGTTATGTGAGTATAATTGATTTATTAACCCTTTAAATCTCTCTCCTAATCCAATTTTATTTAAAATTACATTTAACGCCAGCCATTCCACACAATCAAAAGCTTTAAATATATCTAATGCTAGGATTCTAGCTTTTTGTTTATCTCTGTCTATTATATTTATTTTATTTATTGTCTTCCCTATTAAATTTGCCATCTGTCTTCCTTGAATAAAGCTGCATTGATCTTCGTGTATATACTTATAAACAAATTTATTCATCCTCTTCGCCATTATTGCTGTCAATATTTTAGCATCTTGGTTTATTAAAGATATTGGTCTATAAGAACCTGGATCAGTCGGATCCTTACCTGGTTTTAAAATTAATATTATTAATGATTGCTTCCATGATAATGGGATTTTATCATCCCTTAATATACTGTTATATAATTCTTTTAATTTAGGGATTAAACACTTTTTAAATGTTTTATAATATTCTGGACCTAATCCATCCATTCCTGGTGATTTTCCTCCTTTTAAATTATTTATTACTTCTTCTATTTCCGCTTCTGACATCATTTCTTCCATCAACAAAATAGGCATCTTTGAGATCGAGTGTGGCAAGCCATGCTCCCTCTGTCAGAAAGGGGAAGGTGGCTTTCAAGGATACCATCCTGAACTTTTGAGGCCTGATGAAATGGTTGACTCCTTGGAGGTCTGAGAGGGGTCTGAGGCCTCTTAGAGACCAGGAAATACCTGGAGGAGAAGTTGGTTCGAAGGGAACTGAAGCGGATAGACTCTATCACGCCCTTCCTTTGTAAGACTCGGATCTCTTTGACAAGGGAGGGGGAGGGGTGGGTTATTCTGATGCGACCGATGAGAGGTAAGGAGAAAAACTTGATTGTGTACCCTCTGGATACAATGTCGAGTACTCAGGTGTCTGTCATTATCAAGGCCCAAGCATCAAGGTGTTTTGAGAGCTTGGAGCTGAACAGAGTGTTGGTTGGATGGTGAGGGTTGGTCGAGATGGACTCGGTGGTAGAAGCTGATGCGGTGGAGGTGGTGTCTGAGGAGGATGTAGTGGCAGAGGGTGAAGCACTGGAGTCATCCTCCATACTGTCAAACTCGACATTTGGGAGACTTTTTCTTATAGGATTGTTTTTGAGCTTGAGGTGGCGGGTGATGGGAGGACGAGGACGAGAGCTGAGAGGAGTGCGGAGGTAAGTATGGGGTGGATGGTTGTCGAGATGGTTGTCAGTACCAATGGTACCGATATTGGGATGGTTGGTGAACCTGGATGCCATACCTCCAGACCAAAGAAAGCATGAGTATGCTCAAGCTTCTTGTCTATCACAGCATTGAAGAGGCCCACTGAGTCAAATGGGAGGTCCACCATCAGATTTTGGGAGGACGGAGACAAGCCTAAAGACTGGAGCTAGGAATGTCTGCGAAGGGTCACCAAGGCAGCAAAGGCCTTGGAGGCACAGTCTATGAAGTGGTGGGCTGTTGTTATCTGTTGATTCGAAAGACGTTGAGCTTTTGTGAGGAAGACGTCTGTGATTTGCCTCTGATCTTCAGGGAGATAGGCGATAAAGACTACGATCTTGTCCCATAGCCACTGGTTGGAGGCAGCCATCCAAACAGCATTTTTGCACATCTTGAAGATGAAGGTTGCGTTACAATAGCTCTTACGACCCATGGAGTCCAGCCGTTTCCCCTCCTTGTCAAGAGGGCAAGCTTGGAGGGATTGCGAGGTTTTAGCTTCGGCAGCATTCACAATGACAGAGTTCGGTTTTGGATGGGTTTGCAGCCATTGTTCATTTGCCTCGTATAAGGAGTCGAGTTTCTTTGAAGTCGCCGGTGTGGAGGAGAGATTGGCTCATGGCTTCTTAAAGATGTGGAGTAGGTAAGGTAGGAGAGGAATGGTGGCTATCAATGGCACCTGTTCCTGGGGTTGGTGATACACTAGGTCCTCGATGGTTTCTTTAGCCATCTCAGTGGTGAAGTTGAGGTTTTTTGCCATGCGGGAGATGAAGTCCAAGGAGGACTTGACATCATCAGAAGGTGAGATGGGCTCCCGTGGGAGACTGCCGTATCTGGTGGCCTGTCATCATGGTGGGGGGCTGGGTCTGAAGAGTTAGACAGAGACCTGGAGAGGAATTGGCTGATATGGAATATTGGAGAATGCTCTGGAGAGTTATCTAGATAATGATGAGAGGGAGAAGCTGGTGGCAGGACAGCAGAGGTTGAGGGTTGGACCTCTGCTAAGTCTGGATGAGAATGAGGCCGAGATCATTTGGTGGGAGGAGGGGATAGAGATAACGAGCGTGCCAGGGTTAGAGAGCGGCGGCGACAACAGATAACCACCTCATAGTATCTATGTCTTCTGTGGTGGCAACGTGGAAGGTAGATCTCCTCTGAAGAATATTCTTCAGAGGATTGGGAGGGTGAATGATAAATGTAGGTGCGGTGCCAACGGGATCAGGTCTGGTCTCAATGTGGGGAACACCAGTGTTGAGATTGATGAGATTGGCCCAAAGAGGACCTAGATACCGACTGACAGCAGCATCGAGGTGGGGAATAGTGGTGGTGCTGACATCGGGCCATCGATCTCGAAGAGGACTGAGAGTGTTCCCGAACATGGTGCGGTGGGGGAGGTTACTTGGAAGGCCGTATGCGAGGAGGTGGTGGTGGACAGCAGGTTTCCCAGGATTCATCATCAACGGGAAGTGATGCAGCCTTGGTCTCATCTGCGGACTCTCTCAGAGTAGGATCGGCAGGAGTGAGGACCGCTATCTCTACCTCAGAAGCTTGGGAGTGGAGAGATGGTGAGTGGGAAACAGGGCTGGCCTTGAGTGAAGGTGGAGTGTCTGGAAGGCTGTTCCGCGGAGCCCATTGATGTTAACTCTGAGATCGTTTCGACAGTTAACAGCTCCAGGCGCTGAGTCCACGTGGACTTTTCTTTGTCTTTCCTTCTCCAGGCCTTGGCTAACTCTTTCTCAATGGATCTACCTGGAGTGGCAAGGTGTGGTGGAGAGGGCACCGTTGAGGCAGAAGGTCTGGATCTCAAGGAATGGGCCATCAATCTTGAGGAGGTTTGTTGAGAATGGGCGGGAGTCAGAACGGAAGCTGCCTGGTGCTGTGGGACGTCCTTTCAGGAAGGACGATTAGACAGTCCTTTTGAGGTGGATCTCCGTGGTGCCTTCTTCAAGGTGTCCATTGCTGGAAGCCTCCTGGATGAAGCTGAAGGCGCTGATGGTGCAGAAGTGGCAGACAATGCAGACACAGAGGGATGTGTATGCAGCTTTAGAGCCTGTTCATAGAGAATGGCTGGAAGGCGAGCTTCTCTGTTTCTCAGGGTCTGCGCAGTGAAGGCCTGACAGTGCGCACAGGTCGAAACGATGTGCATTTTGCCAAGGCAGATGAGGCAAGAGTGCCCATCGCAGTCAGCGATCTTGGCATTGCACAATCGACAGTGCTTAAAAAACGCTGTCAATGCCATAAACTAAGAGTTGAAGAAGAGGTCACGGAATTGCAGAGGTCGATACCAGAAGGAAGAAAGAGATGTGAAGAAGCTCCAATAGCCAGCAGTGCAGCGGAAAAAAAGGAACTGATTATGTGGGCACCAGGTGGTCTTTTATAGCCACAGAGGAAAGGGGCAAGGTTCTTGCCAAAATGATAGGCCTAGAATCAGTACTGTGCAGGTGTAGATGACCCATTTGGGTGAGTTACAGATACCACGAAGAAGAAAGGGAAATTGGCTGCTTTAGAGATATTCCACTACTTCATTGGAACTGTCTGTAACTGTGCCTTCAATATCTCCTCTTTAAGAAACAACCACGCATCATGAATTCCATTTCATATGAGAACTTCTGACCATAGGATCCGACCCAGTATTTCCCTAAGCTTCGTAGAGATCAGCTTCCTTGAAGTCTAGAACATGTGCCTTATTTATGTTCAGTTTCCCTTTTCCTCTGTATCCCAAGAGGGCAGTCACCCCCACCCAAGGATTCCACTATTTCCACCCCATTAATATCTACCTGAATCTCAAGAAGAAGTTCCTGACAGAGCTGTTTGGAAGTGGAATATGCTGCCTCGGAGTGGTAGAATCTACTTCTTTGGAGGTTTTTTAAGCAGAGGCTGGATGGCCATCTGTTGGGATTACTTTGATGCATAGCAGGGAGTTGGACTCGATAGCCGCTTGGGGTCTCTTCCAACTCTATGATTCTAGGTAGTTGAAGCTTCTCATTGTTACTAATATTCTTCTTTTTGAATATTTAGTTATTTTAGAAAGGCATCATCCAAATCTTCAGCCTGGCTGAGAATCCTATATTAGATGCCCATGATGATATCACTGTTCTCTTCCCCGCCCGCCCCCGCTAGTACTTTCAACCTGTCATCAAGGGTCTCCTCACAGATATACACATCCTTGACATACATTGCTATTTCTCCTTCTTTCCTGTTTGGTCTGTTTCTTTGGAATAGATTATACCCTTCCATTACTACATTCCAATCTTAAAACTCATCCCACCAGGTTTCAGTAATTTCTATTTAATTATATTTGTCTGTATTACAAGTTGAATTCCTGTCCATCTTCCATGCAATAGCATAGAGACTAAACTATGGGACATTCTCCTCAGTCGATTCCTTGTTGCTTTTTTCTGCCCACTGTTAAGCTCTTATACAATTCCCCTAATTCCCCCTGTATCATTCAGGCTACTGTTCATAGCATATGGTATACTATATACATAGTATATGGTGTTCTATGAAATACTGCAAGCCTCCTAGTAAATATGTTTTTTCTCACCTGCTGTGAAATAGAATCTGTCTCCTTTCAGAAGTCCTTCTTTACGAAAGGCAGTGGCTCAAAATAAGTCCCAGTCTGTTAGAACATGTGGCCAAGGAGATCAAAGGGCCCCCAAACAAGCACCCACACAACCATCCAAAGAGCACAGCCAAATAATCAACACTGACCCCCAAACATAAGCTTGTTTTTTTTCCTGCAGAGACTTGTAAGTGAAAGGAGTGGACAAATCCAAGAGAGTTCACATAATTCTTTTTGGTATTAAAAAGCACCTAATGATGACTTCTGTCATTTCTTACTTTTCAGGTATAGAAGAGTGATAAATCTAAAAGAGATTCCTGAGGTCTGGGAGGAGCACACATCAAATACATCCTCATCTCCAAAATTCTTTTCTGAAAAAAAATTGTCATGCCCTGTAAGGGCAATGGAGGCCAGCCAATTCCCCCAATTAGATATGACTGAGACCCAGGAGTGGACGGTCTTCAGAATAAGATGTTGTTGGAAGTCACTTCCTTCAACAGACCCTCATTTCTACCAGATTGGTATAGCAGTTCCCAATCTGAAAAGGGTGCCCTGTCTTTACCACACAGCTCTGCCTTCCCCCTTAAAACACCACCTTTGTGTAAAAGGGTGAAAGTTTTCAATGTTTGTTTAGAACCACTTAATAGTTTTATGGTAGTGTGTTTTCTGTGTTACTTCATATACCGTATACAATTCAAATGAGTCAGTGTTTACAAAAATAAACTGTAACAATCAGAATAAAGTAGCATTTCAGATTTCAAATGCAGGTCAAGGCTGATATATTTCCTCAGTGCACTTTTTAAACAGTAAGAACAGGTTGCTTACCTATAACTGTGGTTCTTCGAGTGGGCATCTGTGCCCTCACACACTAGGACCTTTAGCACACGCGCGGTACCGTTCGGAAAATTCTAGAGCTTAGTAGCTTGGCGGGAACCCCTCCCCCTGCCTGCACTGAGCATGCTCAGCCCACCGAGCAATGGTCTCCCTTCAGTTTTAGAGTCCGCCGATAAGGGACCTGAGAAAAAGGGGACGGCTGGGCAGGTGTGTGTGAGGGCACAGGTGACCACTCGAAGAATCACAGTTACAGCTAAGCAACCTCTTCTTCTTCATGATCTCTGTGCCTCACACACTAGGAGATTTTGTAGCTTACCAGCAGGATGGTACATCAGGTCCTAGAGTACGGAGGCAGCACCGCTCGTCCGAAATGGGCATCTCTATGGGACTGGCAGTCCAGTCTATAGTGGCAGACAAAGGTCGATGGCCTGGACCAGGTCGCCACCCGACAAAGTTCTTGCAGGTCCACACCTCACAGGAAGGCTGCTGAGGATGCCACGGCTCTGGTGGAATGAGACTGGAACAAGGCTGGAGGAGCCTGCTTGGCGAGTTCATACACCAGCAGCGTGGTCTGGACCACCCATTTGGAAAACCTCTGGGTGGACACCTTCTGGCCTCTGCGACGCTGGCCATAGCACACGAACAGGTGTGGAGTCTGGCAAAAAGACGCAGTCTGGTTAGTATAGAAAGCCAAGGCCCGATGAACATCAAGAGAGTGAAGGTACCGCTCCAGAGACGTCGTCAGGTTTGGGTAAAAGATTGGTAGAATGATGTCCTGATTGAGGTGGAAGTGTGAGACCACCTTGGGCAGGAAGGAAATGCCCAGGCGAAGGACTACCTTGTCCCTGTGGAAGACAAGGGCTTGTCGGCCCACAGTGCTGTCAGCTCACTGGCCCACCTGGCTGAGATGACAGCCACCAGGAAAGCCATTTTGATGGTCAGGAGCCTGTCACCCGCAGTGGCCATGGGCTCGAAGGGTGGTCGCATCAGCTGCGATAGTACCAGGGACAGCAACCAGGACGGTAGCAGCAGCGATACCAGTGGGTAGAAATGTTGTAAGCCCTTCATGAACTGCTTCATGGTAGTGTCCCAGAAGAGAGCTGCCGACGGAGAGCCTCGAGGCTGGTAGGACACGATAGCGGCAAGGTAGACCTTCAAGGATGGAAACGCAAGTCCCTGCTGCCGAAGGTGGAGAAGGAAATGGAGCACGGTAGACAGGCTGACAGGTGACACCGGCTCACCCTGCACCTCGGCAAAGGTGACGAACTTCTGCCACTTGTAATGGTAGTCACGGCACGTTGACTCCTTCCTGGCTGCGGTCAGGACGTCCTGGATGGTCAGATCGTCTAAGGCATGGAGGGCCAGGAGCGGCAGGTCGGGATGGAGAATGAGACCGTCAGAGTGTGACAGGAGATCTGACACTGCCGGAAACCTGAGGAGTCAACTGCGAGCGGCCTCGAAGAGGGGCCCGAACCAGTGCTGCCTCAGCCAATATGGGGCTACGAGGACGACGTCAGCTCGGTCCGCGAGGATCTTGGCGACCACTCGACCCAGGAGGGGAAATGGCAGGAATGCATAGAGGAGCCCGTCACTTCAATTGAACTGGAAGGTGTCACCGAGAGAGTCCCGCCCCCGGTCAGCTCTTGAGCAGTACCGGCGACACTCTGTGTTCCCGCTGGTGGCGAAGAGATCAATCGTTGGCTCACCCCACCGGTCTCGTATCATCTGGAACGCTGCCCTCAAAAGGGACCACTTGTGGTGGTAGGAGGTGTCCCTGCTGAGGGTGTCTGCCATTGCATTCTCTTGGCCTGCTAGGTGTATGGCAATCAGGTGGACCCGAAGCGACACACACCAGTCCCACAGCTGAAGGGTGAGGAGGGTAGTCGAATGGGTCCCCCGTTGCCTGTTGACATAACAGACGGCCGCCGTGTTGTCTGTTCAGAACTGTCCGGCTGGTGACCAGATTGCGAAACGTCCTCAGGGCATTCCGGATGGGGAGTAGCTCAAGGGCATGGATGTGAAGGTCGGTCTTGTTGATGATCCAACATCCCTGGACTCTGAGATCGCCGCAGTGCACTCCCCACCCGAATAGGGAGGCGTCTGTAGTTACCGTGAGTCCAGGGGTCGGCTTTCGGAATGGCATCCCTGACAACAGGTGGCAGTAGGACAGCCATCATAGCAGAGAATGATGCACCTGTAGAGGAATCCGGAGGCGGCGCCTCTGGTCGTCTCAGAGCAGACTGAAGACCCTAATGAACCAGTGCTGGAACGGGTGCGCACGGAGTCGAGAGAGGTAGGTGACTGCCATGGTGGAGGCCATGTACCCGAGAAGCTGCTGGAACCTTCTCGCTGATACCGTTGGTGCATCAAAAGTGGTGGATGCCGCCCAATGGAGGGTATGTGCATGCTCCATGGGCAGATAAGCCCTGGCAGAGACCAAGTCCAGGGTCGCTCCAATGAAGTCGAAGACTCTCGCCGGCTCGAGGTGGGACTTCTTCAGATTGACCCGGAGGCCAAGACAAGCTAAGAGAGACAGAGTCTGGTGAATGTCCCTGTAGAGTTTTCGTCTGCAGGATGTGACCAACAGCCAGTCGTCAAGGTACGGGTAGATGGAGACACCCTTCGTCCGCAGGTGAGATACCACTGGGGACATGCACTTGGTAAAGACACTGGGAGCAGTGGACAATCCGAACGGCAGCATCCTGTATTTGTAACAGGCGCCGTTGATCGCGAACTGAAGGTACCGTCTGTCCTGCGGGTGAATGGCGATGTGAAAGTAGGCATCCCAAAGATCGATGGAGGTGAACCAGTCCCCTCGTCAAAGGAAAGGTAGGATCGAAGACAATGTGACCATCTTGAACCTTTTGGGGCGGATGTACTCGTTTACCCCTCTGAGGTCAAAGATAGGCCAGAGGGTACCATCCGATTTTGGTACCGTGAAGTACCGGGAGAAGAAGCCGGTGGTAGTGGCCAAGGACGGGAGTTCTTCGATTGCTCCCTTTTGCAGGAGGGGCTGGATCTCTTCCAGCAAAGCCGAGCTGGCCAGGGTGGAATAGTAGACACCTCACGGTGGAATACTTGCAAACTCGATGGCGTAACCAAGATGGATGATGGAGAGAACCCAAGAGTCCGTGGTGATGTAACGCCATTCGGCGAGATGTCTGGTCAGGCTGGGATGATCTTCTAGGGCTGCTGGCAGTTGGAAGAGTGGCTGCGGAGGTGACTTGCACAACAAATCAAAAACGGGACTTCATCCCGGACGAAGACTTCTTCGAAGAAGGAGGTTGACGTCTCCGAAGTGGTCTCCGTGGGGAAGACGAGGTCGATGGGCCGACTGAAGCAAGTGCAGTTGGAAAGTGGAGGACGACGATCTGCGCCATGAGGACTGCGAGCCAAAGCTGTGGCGAGACTGTGGAGGCTGTTGGATACCCATCTTCTTGGTGGTCAAGCGGGCCTTGACAATGTGATCCATCGCCTCATCAGTCGTCACATTGAAGAGCCCCTGCCCGTCGAAAGGGAGATCTTCAATCCTCTTCTTGGTGTCCTCCTGTAGACCTCATGAGTGCAACCATGTTTAGCGGTGCAACACCCCGGAACCTACCATAACCCGTGCGGTCACCTCGACCGAGTGCCTCGAGATGATTTGTTGGTTGGCAAGTGCTACCGCTTTGTTGAAAAACTGGCTAGCACTCGCCCGGTTCTCCTCCAGGAAGTTGGGCAGAAGAAGGTGGAATCTATCCAACAGGCTCCTCAGGTAAGCCGCGAGGCAGGCCTGGGTGTTGGACATACTGGCTATCAAGGACGAGGCCAAGTAGAACCTTCTGCCAAAGATGTCCAGCCCTGGCCTTCTTGGTCCAGCGGAGTGGTGTGCGCTCTCCTCCCTCCTTTGGTTTGGGCAGATTCAACCACTACAGTGTTTGGCAGCAGGTGTGTAAACAGGAACTCAGCCTCCTCTTTCTGGGTACGGTACAAGTGTACTAGCTGGTGTGGGATCGGCTGGGGGGAAGCCGGCTGGGCCCATGGATATTTCAGGGCCTCCATCAGGGCGGGCACAAATGGTAGCAGCGCCGTCGATGGTGGACGGGTATCCACATAGTGGAAGACCGGATCCTGCACGGCCGGCTCCGCGACCTTCAATCACAACGCAGCTGACATCCAGAGGAGGATGTCCGAGAATTGTTTCACATCCTCTGGTGCCGACTCTGGTGCGGGATCTCCAAAGGCCAAGGGAGGAGGTTTGTGCAATGCCAGTGTTGACTCGGAGTCGGAGTCAGACTCATAGGTCTGGGAAGACTCAGATGAGGATTTGTCCAGAGATCTCTCTCTTGACAGTTGATGAGATGGTACCATCAAAGTCACTGTAGGGACAGTAGCGGTGGTTGGCCTCGTTGACGGAATAGCCGGGGTAGCCATTGGCTGAGGGGCCATCGTGATTGGTACCACTGCAGGCTGCGGGCACTGGATCACCTGTGTGACATTAGCGGCAGCGGTTGAGGGTTGCACCGGAACAGACTCCGAAGATGGACGGGAGACTGTGGAGGTAACCCTCAGTGGAAAAGAGACTGCCCGGTAATGAGGTGAGCGCTCGTGGGACCGACAATGACGCACCAACCTGGAGTATGAGTGCGAAGGTGACCGCCGATATCATGGATGGTGAGCTCCACACGATGGGGAGTGGGAGCAACGATATGGCAACCACTGTCTCACATTGAGGTGATACCAGTCCCTATACACCAGGGAATAGGAACAGTACGATCCCCGGGTACTCCATCCAGGTGTGCTTTCAACCGTACCTCGTGATATGAGACGCAGAGGAATACGGTGAGTCGAAGGTGGGTCAAGACCAAGACCGTTCAGGATAGGTCTCCCGGTGGCGCGGGGACCGTTATCTGACCCTTCGTTCCGGAGAGCGGGATGCACTTCTACCCGAGGACCCTTGGCAGCGAGGAGAGGCCTGGGGTGAGACTAGAACATGCTCCGGGTGGTCTGCCACTTTGGGGTGGCTGGGCGGAGACACCGCGGCAGTTAGCAGAGGCGGGCACGAAAGCACCGTCAAGCCAGTGGTCTCTTTTCCATCAGAGACCTCCAGGATCTCCTGGGGTTCTGATTCCTCCTCTGGTACCTCGGGAAGTTGAGTTGGAGGAGGCGTGGGAGGAGCAGGCCTCTTAGTTGGAGAACCATGCTTCTCTCTCCTCTTTCCTTCTCCTTCTTCTTCACAAACTCCGGAGGGGCAGGCCGCTTGCACTGGGTGACGGTAAGCGGCTTAGATGTTTTAGCTGCCTGCGTGCCCGCAGGAGCCTCCTTCAAAGTCTACGCTGAAGAGATCTTTGGGATCCTTGGTAAGGATATTGGAGCTCGAGGCAATGGTACCGAGCCCGATACCGCCAACATAGTTGGAGCGGCAGCCGCCAATACCGATGATGGCATGATCACAGGTCGGCCCGACATCGATGGTTTGGACATTGTTGGCGTAACCGATGGTTGGTCTTGTGCCTTAAGAGACTGCTCCCAGCAATAAGATCTGAGGTGGGCCAAACGGTGAAGAGTCTGGGAGGTGAAGTCTCAGCAAATTGGGCAGGCCTTGGTGTTATGGGCCTCACCCAAGCAAAAAAGGCACTCAGTATGTCCATCGGTTAAGGTGACCTTGAAGGGAGACCATTGCTTGGCGGGCTGAGCATGCTCAGTGCAGGCGGGGGGAGGGGTTCCTGCCAAGCTACTAAGCTCTAGAATTTTCTGAACGGTACTGCGCAAGCGCGAAAGCTCCTAGTGTGTTAGGCACAGAGAGCACGAAGAAGAAACATTTTTAACAGTTCACCTGTATCTTTATTTTTTTATTACATCAAGTAAAAATGAAATAGCAGGAAAAAAATTGGAGGTTACAGAAGGGAAAAATATTTAAATCAGATAATATCAATAAATTCTGAAAAAACTATTATCACAATCTTCCAATAAATTGACATTTAACCTCTCTACATATCTCTACATGTCTAGCATATTGAAAAATTCCCATACATTATTATAAACTTGTCATTATATTAAGCTGTCCTTGTATGGCTCCCTTGACACAATTTCAAAGTCTATGCCCTTCCTTCTCCCTCCCACCTTCCCGTATCTCACCCCGCCTCAATTACCATCTTAATTATTCAAAATATTTTATACAAGCATGTCCATTATTTTCCTAAATCCATCTATCTTCTATACAGGTCTATTATTCCTGTAAAATTATCAATGTTTAAGGCAGTATTAACAGAGTGCATGGTGTAAATCCTCATTTAACTCATTATATGCCTCTACTCTTAATAGGAAAAGAATAGAAAAGAAAGAAAGAACCCAGTACTTAGAAGAGAGAAAAATCATTTGAGTTTCTTTAGCTGGCATCACTACACTTTGAATATATAGATTTATGTATTAAATTCCCTGCTAATTTAAATCTAAAAGGATTATTTTTGTTTGATGTATATTGTATATATATGCGCGCGCACCCCCCATATACATCAATGTAACTTGTATATACCGCTCAAATTGTATCCATCAATTATATAATAGTTAACTTGCAATTTCTATCCCAACTGTTGCATTTTTCCCCCAAACAATTCCCATATAGGTAACACTATCTTCCAGCTGTTTCTAGAATGAGTTGTAGGTTTATCCATCATCAAAATCCTAATTTTATCATATTTTACCATGTCGTATAGTTTCAACGCCCAGTGTTCTGTACTTGGAATCTCAGCTTGCTTCCACCATTGTTCAAAACATAACATTGCAGCCATCATCATATATAGTAGAATCCTTTTTTGTGTCCTATCCAATTTGTGTAAACAATCAGTCATATTTAATAAATACAGCTCTGGAATTAGTGGGAACTTAGTCTTAAATATTTCAGAAACAACCTCGTGAATCCCCTTCCATAATTTTTTCTCCTTTGCACAAGTCCACCACAGACTCTCATATAAAGCGCAAGTATCATATAAGAGCCCCTTGGCTATACTCCCACTAAAGCCTCAACTCCCAATCTAGATCACATTCTTTGATCAGATTCTAAGGTTCAATTACTCTTCTGCCTGTCACTGAGAATTCAACCTCCCCACACAGTCACACTCTCTGGCTGAGGGACTGTACCCCCTAGCTCCTTGCTAGGATCTCACTGGAGGGAATGGATATCCACAGGTATTTGGCTTTACATAACTTTTTCTCTTAGTCACCAAGCCTTCTCACACACTACTGGTCTGTTTTTCTCCTGAGGAGCTATTCTGAGTTGCCCAGCAATCTGCTTCCAGGCTGTACTGGCAACTCAGATAGCCACACCCCCAGAACTCCCTCACACTTTCAGTTTTTGGAGCAAAGCCCTCATTCTAGGGATAGAAAAACAGCACTGTGAAGGAAGCAATCTTGTGAAATTCTCCCATTCACCCTTAGAAGGTGTAAGGTTTTTTTTCCAAGTTAAAAAAAAAGTGAGGGACACAGGCAGCCTTTAGTTGGCTCACTGTCAATCAAAAAGGAATTTACATATTTCAGTTGTGTGAGGCAGAAAGAAAAGAGATCTTAATTTAACACATCAATGAACCAGAGGCAAGAAAGAAAGAATGCAGGAAACTCCAGTTGTAGAGAAAGAATTTAGGAGACTCCAGTTGTAGAGTTCTGGCTATCTGTACAACAATAGCATTGAAAAAGGTAGTGGTGTTGCCATGCCAGGTAGTTCTTGTATTGTACATGCAGCAATGAGGTGACTGGTGCATGTTGAGATGTCTTCCACCACTATGAAATCACTGGTACCTTCCATGGCTGGCTGGCAATGCCACAGATATACTGCACAAATGCATATCTTTGTGAAAGCTGCACCACTATAGCTTAATTGCGCCAATGCGATGGAATCTCTATGATAAAATATAGCCCCCTAGCCAACATATCTTGACTATAGTACTGACGGCCAGTGTGGTGTATGGTTTGGGTTTTGGACTACAATCCTGAAGACCAGGGTTCAATTCCCTGCTCAACCACAGAAACCCACAAGGTGACCATGGCCGCATCACACATTCATAGTCCCAGAAAATCCCATAATATATTTGCCTTAGGGTTGCTGTAAATCATAAATGACTTGAAGGTACACAACAACCAGCATTGAACACTATATTTAATATCTCAATTCAGATAGCATTTGAAAATCAAAACAGCAAAGTTCTAACAATCAAGTGTAATAAAGTATAGTGAAACACTTTGATGACATAAAACATTTGAAAATCAAAACAGCAAAGTTCTAACAATTAGATGTAACAAAGCATACCAAAGTACTTTAAGATATAAAGCATATTTGAAAGCAGTGTATACAAAAATCTATTTTGATCTTCTCTTCTATCTTTAATTTTATGCAGAGTTGTGCATTTCATCTATGTATTGGAACAGGCAGCTAAATTTACTTTCTTAGAAAGTATACATGAAGCAGTATGGATTATTTTCTTGAGCAACTAATCACACTGCATTATAACAAATAATAGGATTTACATTAAGACATTAAGTGGCAAAGGTTTACATCAATTGCTGCCTCTTATTCAGGCATTTCTCAATATCATCAAGAACTTGGACAGCTGCCTTTGGGATTCGAGTTCCTGGGCCAAATATATTGGAGACACCGGAGTCATACAGGAAGTCATAATCCTATTAGGAGGAAAGAGTAAAAAAATATATATATAAACAATGCACACAAATCTTCTTAATTAAAGCTCTGCAGAACACATTCTACAAGACCAGAGTTCACTGATAACAGAAGTCATGTGGCAGTGGGGAAAAATGTAATACACTAAAGCATATTACTAAAGCGGTCCAGAACAGCAGAGAATTATCTAGCTCAAATACAATCACATGCGTAACATCCTTAGTAACTCTGGCTTGCTTAAAATGCAGCAGAGGAGTTGTAGTTTCTGTTGTAGGTATTATCTTACTGAAAGCAAACATCTAAATCATCAGAACAGAACAGATACATTTTATCATCCACCCAAGATCATCAGCATCTGCAGCTCTGCACATTGTTCTTTATATAAAGAACATTATAAAAAACTCCAAAGTAGAAAACCAAAGGTTGAAGAAAGTTCTTTTATTTAAATTGTTTTGTTTCTTAATTTTCTTCAAGTGTTAATGAATATTTTAAAATTGCATGCATTAGTGTGGCAGATTTAGAATTTAGTTGTACAGTATCACCGCAAATAGACTTTTTATTAATTTACGACAAAGGTAATTTTGCAGCTCAGCTCTTCCTTGAACTTTTGTAAACATGCTCTCATTCACTAACCTACGTAGGCAGATCTTGTGCAAAACCTGGTTCATTGATATAACTTGCTTGCTGGAGAGTATGAAATACATTGGCATTGTCTTGGCCAAAGTTGGTAACTTTTCTCTTGACAAGAATGGTGGGTGGAGTGACTATAACAGGTGCAATACATATAACCTGCTTCATACCAACTTCCATGCAAAATGGACCAAATCCAGCAACCTTCCAGAGAAACAGTTTGCTTTCTGTGGCTCCATCTCAAACTTGGGAATACACACACACACACATGCACCTGGGAAGTTAACCTAAGTGCAAGTTCTGCCAAAACTGGTTCATAAACATGCCTTCTTACAACAACAGAAAAATTTGCCACATTTGCTTGGGAAGCACTTAATTCACACCTAGGTTTTCATTTTGGTTCCATTATGTACAAGGTTTCGTGACACTGTGATCAAGCATGTGGATTTGTATAGCATAAGACAAACAGATCAAATTAAAGTGCAAACACTCTCCACTCCCAGAATATGTGACACAAACAAGAGGCAGACATCTTAGAACAATATCATATCTTTGGATAAGAGACAGAGTATGGTACCTGAGGTGGGATCACACCTCCACACATGACAAGTATATCGGAGCGGCCAAGGGCAGTCAGCTGTTTGATGAGTTCAGGGACAAGTGTTTTGTGACCGGCAGCTAGAGTACTCACACCAACACAATGCACATCTGCATCTACAGCCTGCTGGGCCACTTCATGAGGTGTCTAAGCAGAAAAAGCAATGAAGTGCGAAGAATATGAGAAAAGAATATAAAAATGTCATACCAAGTATTGGTTCATTTGTTCATTTTTAACAGAGAATTTTAACATTTTTAACAGAGAAAAGCAATGAGAAAACTCCACATTTTCCCCTGACATAATAATAATAATGATAAAATTTATTTCTATCCAGCCTCTCCCAAATGGATCGAGGTGGCATTACAAAACATATAAATATTACAATATCAAAAGTAGCCCACATTCATTACTTAAGGCTGTTTATGGCATTCCTTTTAATAAGTATGGATGCTGAGACCCAGATCTTGGAAAGTGTGAGCGTATCACAAAGAGAACACTGTCAGCCTACTTAATGTGTCTTTTCTGGTTCAAAAACACTGTATAAAAACATCCATACTGATTGTTACATTGTATCTGGTAGAAAACTTAAAGACAATGTACATATACATATCAATAGCAGAGTCTGGTTCCTGTTATCCTATCAATAGTTTGAAATAAATGTCTAGATAAGTATGCCTATTCTTTCTCTAGCTTCATAGACTTCACTAGGAAGTGCCCATTAGGGTTAAGTCTTATTCACCTGCTTTACATTAAAGTCAGTGGTCATCTTTACCAGTTACTTTAAGACTATCTTAAGCTATGAATTAAAGCCTAAAAAATCAGAAAGTAAATGAGCAGCATTCTCCTGCATGAAAAATTACTTTGCTCTTACTTTGCTTAAAATATAAATCAGGAAAGAGAGAACTTTGGTAACACTCAACTTGGTCATTAAACTATATAATGACCAAAAAAGCTAGACTTGTAGAGGTTGAAGTGTCAAGTTCGGATAGAGGAGATTTGGCTTCGAATCCCACTCAATCATGAAAGATCACTGCCAATCTTTCCTTCTGTCTCCTTACATTGTGTTTGCATTTCACTCTGTAGCCTAAATCCAATTGTTAGTTGCATTTTACTGGGAAACAATGTATCGTTTTTCAAGGTATCAAATTATTATAACTACTGAAATAATAAAATGTCCCTCATTGAAATTAGCTTACGGAAAGCAAATTCTTAAGTAACAAAATCTCCTAAAATTCGCACTTGGAACTAAGTTGAAACAACTTACTTAAACTTAAAGCTACATGAAGATCTAACTGAATTGATAAAAATACCTGGAACAGTGGACCGATATCAACATCAAATCCAAGGTCTGCAAATCCTGTAGCGATCACTTTGGCTCCTCTGTCATGGCCATCCTGGCCCATTTTAGCAACAAGAAGGCGTGGTCTACGACCTTCACGTTCCATAAATTTGTTTACCCTGAGTTTCAAAATATTTAGGCATAATGAAGAGATGTTTGAACACTTGAATATCTAAATACTTAAATTGTAAATATAAAAGTATGGAAAATTTTGAATTATAGTGACACTAATGCTTTGGTTTAAGATATTTAACTTTTGTATTAGGACAAGAGGATGCAGAATGAAATTATCGTAAAAATAATGGTAGAAATTTCTGTATCGGAAACGTTTCTTGCAAACAGAAAGAAGTTATTAAATATAATGATAAATAATATCTCAAGGTTTAATTAATGAACAACTGGAACATACATAGGAGGAATCTTGCAATGTGTTATCTAAAATTTGTAGGGATATTTGATCTTTTTTTAATAAAGGAAAAAAATTACAAAATATTTAAATATAAGTGTTTGCAGCACTGATTACGACCACAAAAGAGTATTTTGCTAGCTGTCACTCCAACAAAAAAATCTTCCATTTCACCTCTGAATTCAGTGTGTTAACTGCTAGATGATATTAAAATATACAGCCTCTTTCTTAAACATGCACACACATTTCTGACATTTAACTTAGACTGCATCAAAATAAGCTGATGGTGAAAGCACAAAAAGCACACAATTAAATACTAGTTAAATAATTTCACCAAAATCTTAAAACTTTCAGATCTAAAAGCTCTGTTCTGGAAAGGCCATTCTTGAGGTCCTGATCATGGCTGCAATGAAGATTTTCAGGTTCCCTGTGAATTAGGGGACCCTTTCCTAGAGTGCACAATCGTATTTGTCTTTGCCAACAAGCGCTAAATACACATGAGTTCGCCTTGGGAAAACTGTAGGCAAATAAATTGCTCCCGCTGCCATTGACGTGACTATACATTTTGGCATAAAAGTTGATGCAGAAACAATGTTAATCTGTCCTATTCAAATTTACAGAGGTTCATGTTTACTGACAAAGTTGCCAGCTCTGATACCATCTGAGCAAATGTAATAGTCAAAAGGAATGCCACCATAAATGACATCAGGCTCTGTGACATTTCCTTTAGCGGCTCAAATGGGGAATTCATCAATGCACTGAGCACCAAGTCAAGATACCAAGAGGAAAATCTGTGGGGAATGATTTTAACGTTGCCCCTTTTCAAGAAGCTCTTTATATGCAGGTGTGCAGACAAAGACACTCTATCTAAACTCAATAATGCTGACAGGACCACTACTTCTCTTTTAAGAGTGTTTGGTCTTAACCCTTTAATATGCTGTCTTGTAAAACATGAGGCATCTTCACTTCATTAATCTGCATTGGTTTTGCTCTGTACTATCTCAAAAATGCATTCCACATTCTATTATGTATCTTCTAAATGGACTCTCTTCTAGATGCTAAAATGTTTTCCACCACCACAGCAGTGTACCCCTGATCTTTTTGATATTTCCATTCAATCTCCACACAGTCAGGTGAAACCATTCTGGCTCTGAGGCCGGATACCGTATTTCTTCATGATAGATCTCATTTTATGAGTATGTTTGAGGCCATTGTCAGTGGAAGCGTTGAAGAGACTGACATTGTCAAAGGAGAGATCCTCGACCATGGATCTGGCTAATTGAGAGAGATCAGAGGACTTTAACTATGAGTATTGGCAGAGTGACACAGCAGAATCAAATGCTTTAGAGGGGCAGTCTGCAATGTGATGAGCCATAGTGATTTGTTGAGTTGTCAAGTATTGGGCTTCGAGAAGGAAAACAGAGGCCACTTCATTTCATCCTTAGGAAGTCTGTCAATGAAGACCTTAACTTTGTCCCAAAGGAACTGATCATAGGTCACCATGCAGGCACTATAGCTGGCAATCTTGAAGAAGAGGGTAGCATTAGAGTAATTCTTACAGCCCAAAGTTTCTTCCCTTCTCTGTCAGGACGGGTAGAGTGGAGGGCTTGGGACATCTTTAACTGTGCCACACTGACTTTGATGGAGTTTGGTTTAGGATGTTGTTGAAGCCACTCCTTGCTGGAGCTGATGATCCTATACAAGGAGTCAAGCTTCTTAGTAGTAAAAGAGGCCGAAGTGGGGGCAGACCAAGATTTTTTGAATACATGGACCAAATAAGGATGGAGTGGAATGGAAGCAGGCATAGGCATCTGTTCTTCAGGTTAGTGGTATATGGGGTCCTTAACCAACTCCCTATGTTGTTTAATCCTGAGGTTGATAGATTAAGCCATGAAAAGCATGAGATCAGAGAATGCCTGGATATCATCCGTCAGAGAGATGGATCTGCTTTGTGACACTGAAGGGTCCAGAGGCTTCTCACAGAGGCCATTTGTCAAGCCATCAGTAGTTGAAGCAGGAGACAGCAGAGCTAACAGAGAATGTTGAGAGGATATTTTAGGAGTGTCCCTCCTGGTTGACTGCTGAAGAGAGGATCTTTGGGAGGCCTGAGTGTGGGACTCCTGGTCAGGAGCAGAAGATCAAGGATACTCAGTAGAGGCAGCTGCCTCAGTACATCATTTCTTGGGAGGCGGAGGGGGGACGAGAGTCTGACTGCCTAGAGATCAAAGAAAAGTGTCGACATTGAGGGATGTAGACTTCTATATAGATGTATCCGTGTCACCTATGACATTAACAAAGAACATAATATGCCTCAGACGAACAATCACATTCCATGCCAGATAGGGGAATACTTCTTTGTCTATCAGAGCCAGAGCATTCCCTGCAGCTAGATCTGGAGTGTTGGTGTCTGTGATGGGCCCTGTGGGATGACTCCGAACAAGAATAGGACCACAATTTCCAGCATCAAGATAAAGAGTGTGACTTTCGACGTCAAGATGGAGAAGAATGTGCTGGACTGCGTCAAGAATGAAGGGGAGGAGGTGGGTGGCTTTCTTGAGCGGTCCCCTGACAATAACTGTCCTGATGGGATGTTTGGAGTCAGTCTGGGAGCTCCTCAGTTTGTCACAGGGATGGTTGCACAGCAGGTGTGTCCTTAAGAATCTCACCACTGGAAACTCCTGTTGATGCTGATGGTGATTGAGACTGGGGGGCACTATAGTAGGAAAGAAGCCTGAAGAGGCAGTTGCTGCTGGGTCTGTGGCAGCAAGGAGGTAGTGGAAGGAGCTTGTGAAATCGTCACTGTGGACAGTGGTTGAAGATGAACCAATGGCTTGGAAGTGAAAGGAGGTTCTTTGGATTTCTTTCCCTTCCTGAACTTAGAGAGCTTCTTTTTGAAGGAGCGGCCAGGCATATCAAGTACCAGTTGTGGTGAATGGGCTCTTGAGGCTGATGTCAACAAAGGGGTGGAAGCAGCCATTTGTTTCTGTGTAGAGGGCAGTCAATCCCTGTTTGGGCCAGGTGTTGAGGGGGGGTCACTTGCGATCAACTTCCTCTGAAGGTCAGTGAGACGCCCGCTTCAAGGTTGTCTCCATGACAGAGAATTGCTTGGCAGAAGGCTTGGAAACTGAAGCCAAAGAGCATCCAGGAGACCAGAGCAATGTGGATGAACCCCTGGGCACACCTGAAGGTTGGAGGGCTTTCTCCCAAAACAAGTTAAACACTTCGAGTGCCCATCACAGTCAGGGATGTTGGCATTGCAAAAATAACAGCATTTAAAGAAGGCTATTGATGCCATAAAACAGTAGACAAAGCCAAGGTGAAGAACTGGAGGTCAGTAAGAAACCGAAAGTAGAAACGTTGCTAAATAGAATATTCCTAGAAGTTCAGCTCACACAGTGAAAGAAAAAGAACTGGGGATGATGGCAGAAAGGGGCCTTATATAGCCTCGGGGGAGTGGGCGGGGTTCCTGCCAAAATGCCAGGCCTAGAGTTTTAGAACATTCCAAAAGGCCTACTGTGCAGGCACAGATGTCCCATTTGTGTGAGTCAGAGACCATGAAGAAGAAACTGAGTCTGCCTGTTGAAGTGAGGTTTCTGTAGCCTCCATTGAAATCTGTTTGTATGGAACTCTGTCTTCTTCCACAAAAGGAATAGTTTGTGCTCCTGTAAGATCTCCTATTATTTCCTTTCTTCTGTAAGGTAGGAATCACCTGTTTCTTTTCCTAACCCTCTACTACTGTAGTCAAGTCTAATGCTTGACTACAAACAACAGCTTTCCTTTAAAGAGAACAAACACCAAATCATTATAGGATTTCTGATTGGCCTCCCAGTGCCATCATGATCTTCTTGCTATGGCTATCATGTTCAGGTTTCTAGCTCCAAATGCAATGGTATCTTGGCCTACATCTGCCACATGCCTGAGAACTTTCTGTAATCCAAATCGCAGCCTAATCGTGCCCTAGTCTTAGCTCAAACACTAACCCTAGCCCTAACTCTAGCCTTACCTTAACCCTAACCCCAGCCATAATCCTAGCCCTAACCTTAGTAATGCTAATCCTAGCTGTAGCCCTAGCCTTAATCCCTAAGCCTCACCCTAGCCTTAGCCTTAACTGTAACCCTACCCCTAAACCCTAACGCTAATGCTAACCCTAGTTCTAGCCCTAGCCTTGAGATGTGAAGGCCCAGAAAAAAACTGAAAAATTTCTGGAAAAAAATTCCAAAAAATTGCAAAAATTGAAAAAAGGAAGAAAAACAATTATGGAATATTTTACTTTAGCATGATGAATAAATATTTAAGACAAGAGGTTCATATATTCTCCAAATCATTTCTAAAAACTACGTACAGTATCAGATTATTCTAATTTCTATGCACTGAGGACAAGCAAGTCCTAGGTTACAAACTGAACTCTCCAATGCAAGAGCAAGATGCATTTCTTAATTTAGGGGGCATTGCTATTGCCACAAAAGAAGAAAAAGGTTTCAGTTTTGTTTTTGCTTGTGGGTGGATCTGTTTGGTTCTGTTCTGTTTTCCTCACTAGGCCTCAAAACACTAGAAGGAAGTACAGACCAACAAAAAGGACATGAACATAGACAACTAAAAGAAGGAGGATTTGATATACAATGGTTTCCCTATATGCAAATAAAAGAGACATTTAAAAATGACATACAAGGAGAAGGAATGGATTTAAGACAAAATGAATTGGAAGAATTGATGTTAAAAGAAGAAAAAAAGTTACTTTCAAGATTGTATAAAAAATTGTTATCCTTTCAATTAGAGGAAGAGACAATCAAAGATTGTATGACAAAATGGGCTAGAGATTTTAACCATAATATTCTCCTAGAAGAATGGGAAACAATTTGGAAAAATAATATGTTATACACCAGATCTTATGTATTACAAGAAAATGTGCTGAAAATGGTATACCATTGGTATTTAACACCCAGCAGATTAGCTAAAATGAATAAGAATATGAATAATCAATGCTGGAAATGTAAGGAACAAGTGGGATCCTTCTACCATATGTGGTGGGGATGTGATAGAGCGAAGAGATTCTGGTACGCCATACGAGCAAATATACAAAAAATTCTGAAAAAGAAAATTGAATTAGTTCCTGAATTTTTCTTATTGGGAGTCTTTGGTGCAGATGGTTTGATAGATTTCTGCACCAAAAGATTAGCATGGCATTTAATTGTGGCGGCCAGACTCGTTTATGCTTGGAAATCAACTTGCATCCCAACAGTGGAGAAATGGATAGAAAAAATTATGGAAATAGCACAAATGGACAAACTGACCTATAGATTAGACAACAAGATGGGCAGCAAGTTTTACAAAGCTGGGGAACTGTTTACAGCATTTTTGGGTAATAAAGAAATTGCAATTAAAGGTTTTTAACCTTGAGAACCAATTTTAGTGATATATCATATATAAGGAACAAGTTCAGGAAATGATAATCGTAAAAATAATGAGGGATAATCCCTAGATATCAATGTGGAGGGAGGTAGAAGCAAGAGAAGAGGTGTTGATGCAATAGGTTTATTTTTGAAAGAATAGGAATGTCAAAGTATATTAATAATGTTAGGTGACAGATTTGTAAGAAGAGTTGAAGATAATATATGTTAAAATGGATATTAGTTTTATTCCATTCTGATATACAGAGGTAGTTTTTTTTGAAAAAAATACAAGGCTGTATCCCATGAAAAGAGGGAAGTGCTCTATGTTTGTTTAGATTATGTAAATAAGACACGTAGTATGTTACATGTGCCTACTTGTATGTTTTGTTATTTAAATGTCTATTATGTTTGTAGTGATATGTATGTGATGTCAGATGGATTATGTGATGTTTGTTTTTTTCAGTTTTTAATAAAAAATATTTTTTAAAAAAGGACATGAACATATACTTAATTTAAGAAGGTAAGAATTTAAATTCATCTGATTTCAGAAAATTGAACGATATTTTAGCTACATTAGTATATCTTTATAACCTTTCTGTAAATAATAATTTAATTACTACTAATCAGGTTCTTTACTTTCCCTACCCCCAACCATAGCTTAGTGTTTTCTCGCAAGCTAGCCACTAAATTGTTTTTCTTTCCTACTCCCCTCAGGGAAATCGTGAGACCAATGTCTAGCATATGGAAGCATTTTCACATTCCAAGTTCTTCTGGGAAGAAAAATGTGATTTCCAAGTACTGACAGATGAAATATGCATTTCCAAATGCTACCAGGATGACAAAACATATTCTTGTATGTAACAAGAGTCCTATAGATATTAAAAAATCCTTCCTGGATATAAGTGAAAAGGACAATAATGATGAAAGTGCACATAGCTTTTCTCAACATTCTCGTTCAAGAAGTCCTCTTCCTGCTCCATCTGTAACAACAGCAGCGGCACAAAGTATTGTCCTATCAGCAGCATCTTCAAGTAAACAAATACTGAAAAAAACTGCATCCAAAAAATACTCAATAACTTCATTTGTAAACAATATGACACCTGAAGATCAGGAAAAAAAATGATCAAACTCTCGCAAGAGCAATATATTCTTCTGGAATGCCATTTTCAATAACTGAAAATACATACTGGGAGGAAGCATTTGCCCAGCAGACATTCTTTGAGCAAGTCTCTTTTGGAGTCAGAATATGAACACGTAATGGAATCTGTGCAAGGAAAAATCAACGAAACATTGTGTCTTGCACTACTTACAGATGGATGGACAAATGTGGGAGGAGAAGGAATTATAAATTTTGTGATAAAAACACTTCAACCAGTTTTTATAGAAGCATTGAAACAGGAGAGAACAGACATGAAGTCCTACAGAAAATTAGGAGTGGTAAAGTATTCACTTTGCTGACTGACAATGCCAGCAATATGAAAGCAGCATGAGAGATCATAATAGATAATAGATAAGTATCCACATATTACTGCCACAGAAGGTGCATCTCATGGGCTAAACTTACTTCTTAATGATATCATGAAACTGGACATCCTTCAAATGACCTACAGACGAGCAAATGAAGATATAAAATGTGTAAAAGCTACTCATATTATAGCTGCAGTTTTCAAGAAGAAACAAGTAGGAAAAAATTCAAAGAATAAAATCATGACACTGATGCTCTGTGGTAAAACTCGGTGGGGTGGAGCAGTGATCTCCTTTGAAAGTTTATTAAAAAACAAAGAAGTTCTTCAAGAAACAGTAATAGTTGAAGATCTTAAAGTACCCAGGAGTATAAGAAATACTGTTCTTGATGAAGATGTCTTCTAGGTTCAGCTGCAGGATTCCCTGAAGATTCTAAAGCCAATTTCTGCAGCAATCACTGTGTCCAAATCAGACAATGCACTTCTGTCAGAAATTCTTTATCAAATGGCCAAGATAAAAAAACTGTTTTTGACAATTCCAGTGTGTCTCCACTTACAACTATAGAAGAAAGTAAAGTGAAAGATTTTATTTAAAAAAGGGAGCAATTTTGTTGTCATCCAATTCATGCTGCTGCAAATCTGTTGGATCCAAGATTCAAAGGTGGAAATATAAGTGATGATAGCACTGCTATTGCATTTGACTGGCTTACAAAACAAGCATCACATTTAGGATGTGATGTTGGGATGGCACTTTCAAATGCTGCAGAATATAGAACATCCTCAGGGATTTGGTTCAGGAATGCTGTCTGGGATTTTGCCAAACATATCCCTCCTGCAACATGGTGGCAAGGTCTTTGCACAACACAGTCCGACTCCTCCTGCATCTCGCCTTCTTCAGATTCCTCCATTTTCTGCAGCATGTGAAAGAATCTGGTTTATATTTGGAAACACTCACACTAAATCAAGAAATATACTGACATGTGAAAGGGAAGAGAAACATCTTTCAATCTGGGTAAACCTTCGGTTTTTACAAGTCCGTGATAACTGTGATGATGATGACAAACATAATGAAGCAGAAGTAGAGCCTGAAACCGATAATGCTAACTATCGCTCAGAAGACGAGTCTGATTAAATTTCATGCCTCTTCACTGAATTTTAGTCCCTTCCTCCTCTCTTCCATACGCTCCCCCCCCCAATTCTTTTTATGGGAATCTGTGCTCTATGTCTATTTGATACTGTGAAGAGGAAATATAAATAATTTTCTTTGTTACTAATTTTGATGGTTTCTTCTGTTTTTTTTTTTAAATTTGCTAGTTTATGTGGGGCAGGCAAAAAAAAAATTAAAAAAGAAAAGAAGCGAAAAAGAAGAAACCAAAGAGATTCCAGAGAGTTTAGGATATTGTTGTTCCATTTGTTACAAATAAACTTTTTTAAAAAATAAAAGTAAATTCCATTTGTAATAATTGTTTGAATACACTGTATTTTTAATATACCAATTGTGATAACTTTATGCCAAATCAAATTGTTCTTAGCCATGTTTTATGTTCCTCTAGTAACAGAGTGACTTTCAATCTGCAAAAGTGCGAATGTTACATTTTTTTCCAATTTTTCCAAACATTTCCATTTTTTTTCTGAAAACAAAACAACAAAACAGAAAAAAACCCATTTTTTTTCACGGCTTCAAAATTTCCAGAAATTTTACATCTCTAGATGGGTATGTGAATAAGCTAGGCAATTCTGGAGGAAAATACAAAATATAATGCAAAAAATTCTGAAATGTCAAATTACTAAGAAACCTGAGCTATTTTTGCTAGGAATCTGGGAAGAAGATACCATGGTTGACTAGCAACAGCAGAAATTAGTACAACAGATGTTACTTGCTGCAAGATTAGTTCATGCAAAGTACTGAAAAGAATCTGAGATCCCTTCAATGTCTAAATGGTTTAACAGATTGATGGAAATTGTGGAAATGGATAAACTAACAACTAGATTAAAGGGTCAACCAGAAGATCTGAATGGAAATGTTTAATTGATTACTTAAGAAAAACTGAGAGTAAATTAATATTAGGTTTTTAACATGTAAGACTGTAAGCCTTCTATTCCTTTTTTTCTATTGTAAAGTGAGAAAGGTATCATGAAAATATTAGATTACTTCAAACTGTTGCTTTTTTAGAAGGGGTAGTTATTCGTTTTTGTTTTTATAATTTTCACTGTGGTTACATGGGATATTTTTATTTTTTAAGGTATAAATATAATGAGCAACAATAAATAATTAAGATTTTACTGAGTTTAAAAGGAAGTTAAATACAATTACTTTAGAAGGAGCTGTTTGCAATAAGGACATAAACCATCTTTTTAAATTATCTGTTTGTCAGTTTAGTGGTAGTTTTTCTAGCCCAGTTGTGTATGTCCCTGAATATGATGTCCCTCCATGTTTTTTTCCTGACTAACTGCAAACATTAAAAAAAAAATCAGCATAGTTCATGCATTTCTCTTCTGTCCAGCAAACAGAATGAGATCTTCCGCTCCAGAACTTTCTACAGTTAGATTTCATATTGGTATGTACAGGCTTTAAACATTACACAGAGATCAGAGTGACATGTACTGTGTATGAATTATTAGATAATTCAGTGTGGTCCTTTTAATTTTAAACTTATATTTATATTTTATTGTGTTTCTTTAATGTAGCCTCTGAGGAAGGCCCTTGAAACATGTTTAGGCCAGAATGCATCTGGCTTTTTCCAAAATAAAAACACACATCCACTGAGAATTTGGAGAGATGATTCCCCTTTTTTCCTCTCTTTTTCTTTTACCATGCTGCACTTTTCTTATGTTTCTCATTCTGATGGCTAGACTTATAGATCTATGCTTTTTTAACATGCTGGAGGTAAATGGTAAGGCAGCCTTATCTGGTCTCCCCTCTCTCTCTCTTGTTATTCATGCATACTTAGTAAGGGATTATTGGAGGCAGGAACATTCAGCTACAGTAGGATCAGCTAGAGCAGACTCTTTCATGAAAAATCTAAACTTTATTACATTACTTCAAATACACTGTTGCAACCTGACACTAAAATTCTTTCACTATTCCCTCAGTGTTGATGTCATCAAAAAAATGTTCCATTAGAAAGAAGAAAAGGGGAAGCTGGGTGGGTGTCAAAAGGCTCTGTAAAAAGGAGCTTCTTTGTCAGAGAATTTGTTAACTGAAGTATGCTTATATCATAAATACTCAGAATGGATACAGTAGATTTGTGTAAGTGATAATTACTTAAGAAATGAAGCTGGAAACATCTATAAAGAAAAAAAATGTTTTTGAAAAAGGTGTTACAGGTTCTCAAAATAGCAACTTCCAGCTTTTATTTGACTTCAGAAAGCTTGGAAGAATATTTTTAAAACAAAAACAGTGCTGGCTCATGTAATCGCTAAAAGAAGATTGCAATTCCTCCAAAGAAACACAAAAGTTAAAGAATTTGAGTGAACATTACACAACAAATTTAGATTATTTTATTTTAATATATTATTTTATTTTAATTATTTTATTTTAATATAAAGAGCATACTGTACCTATCGATAACTTGAGCAATTTCATCACTCTCCCCAAATTCTTGACGGTAAGCCCCACTCACCATGCGATCACTGGCTCTGTGCTCACCAAATACCTTTTTCATTGCATCTGTTATTTCACCAACCGTACATCTAAAATTAAATTCAAATAGGAAACTTTTTATCTGCAGAGAAATGTGGGTTTTGCAACACAGTGCAACTATTTACTTTAATCCAAATGCATAGCCTTTTATTTGTGGAAGCCTCAGTTTTTCAGCACAGTTTAACTGACTTCTTGTGTTGTGTACCATTAAGTCTTTCCAACTTATGGCAAACTTAAGATTGGGAGTCCCCCATTCCATTCCCTCCTGGGACCTCCTCCTCTATTCTCCTGCCTGTTGCCCATGCGCCCTGCCTTCCGTCTTGCACACACAGGTGACAGGCAGCTAAATGGAGAGGGAAACACCCCCCTCTTCCATTCTCCTGCCTATCGTCCATGTGCCCTGCCTTCCCTCTGCATGCGCAGGTGACAGGCAGATGAATAGAGGGGGAAAGGTTTGCATGCATGCAAACTTTTTGCTCTCCCATTTGCTTGCCTTTTGCTGGGGTGCAGAGAAGGCAGGCAGCATGCCTGGGCAAAGGCCAGAGAATGGGAAGGGGAGAGGCAAGTGGGCACCTCATGAATAATCAAATTCGCAAAGGTCAAACCCACAATTGTGGATGGACAACTGTATCTTAAACCATTGCTATAACCAAATTTTCATTAAGTATGTACCAATTACTAAAACAGGACCTCAGAAAATTAGTACAAAGTCTATAACAGAAACTAAGGCCAAGGATAAATGTATTATGCTTTCCACACACCTTGCACGTGCTGCTTCCACTGCTAGGGACAGCAAATTGCCTTGGCCTGTGGCAGCACATTCTGTTAGAGCGCTGAGACAACACTGGACTGCTATTTCATCTCTGCAAGCTTTCACCTTTATGAAGGAAAAGCAAAATAAAATTACATAACATTATATAACTGAATTTTATAACATAACAATTTTATTTATAACACAAACCTTACAAGGTTTCCACATTTCAGGTGGCCTCTTTCGTTATGTAGTGGGAATAAAAAGAGACCCATGGTGTTTGATGAGAAATCATGTAATCAGCATTTAATAGCTTCAGTCAAAATTTCTTGTCAGCATTTCAGCAACAACCTATCTACCTTGCTATGATAATCAAAAGAATTTTGTAAAATGACTAATAACTAACCATTGTAAGAACAAAACAAAACAAAAATACACAAGAAAGCAACTGAATAATATTCTAGAGTATACTCTCAGAAACAACTTTGAGCCAGTTTATATCTTCAAATGTCCCATCGCCTTTCTCTGATGATGTGATCACATGCAAGAAGCTATGATGCAGCCCTAATGGTAGTTTTTCCAAAGTTACACAACTTTTGCTAAGGAGTTAGCAGAGATTCACAGAGCTGGAAGGGGAGACAAGGGTCATTTAGTCCAACCTCCTGCCGGAATGCACAACTAAAGGCAGTATATTCCAACTGTTCTTACAGCAAAGAAATTCTTCCTAATATTTAGGTGTTCTTTCTTTCTTTCTTTCTTTCTTTCTTTCTTTCTTTCTTTCTCTTTCTTTCTTGTAATTTTAACCCACTATTTTTTGTTCTAGTCTTTAGAGCAGCAGAAAACAAGCTTGCTCTCCCTTCTACATGACATCTTTTCAGATACTTACAGATGTCTATCATGTTCCCACTCAGTCTTCTCTTCTCCAAACTAAACATACTCAGATCTCTAAGTTTCTCTCCTTGGAGCTTGGATTCTAGACTTCGATCATCTTAGTCACTCTTCTCTGGACACATTCTTGGACTGTGGTGCCCAGTACTGATCACAGTATTCCAGGTGAGGCTTGACAAAGCAGAATGGACCACCTTCCTTGATCTGGGCACTAGACACTATTCTCTGTTGATGCAGTAGAACTGCACTAACTGTTTTGGCCATCACACTGTTAAGTCATCTCTCAACTTATCATCTCCAAAGACCCATAGATTCTTTTCACCACTTTAAACTGTACTGCTTTCAACCCATCCTGTATTTGTGTATTTCTCCTGCCTAGACGCAATAACTTACATTTGTACCTGCTCAAATTCATTTCATTAGTTTTAGCTCAGCTCTCTAATCAATCAAGGTCATTTGGAATTCTGACCCTATCCTCTGGAAAATTAGCTGTCCCTCCAAATTTGGTGTCATCAGTAAAGATGATGAGCATGCCTTCTATCGCATCATCCAAAACATTTACCAAGATATTGAACATTTACCGAGACTGGCCTTGAGGCACTCCACTAGTTACTTCTCTCCAGGATGAAGAGCAACCATTGGTCCACACTCTCAGGGTTCAGTCTGTCAACCAATTACAGATCCACCTAACTCACATGCATCATGAACCTCCTTCCCTCTGAGCATTTCTCACCATGGGATCCTACCCTGAAATAGTTTTGGCCTGGCTGTGCACTCAATGCTATTAATGAATTTTGAATGTATTGTTAATGTGCTCCTAAGCCTCTGGTATTTGGCAGTATTTTAAACAAAACTGAAACTCAAGATTTCAAAGATCAACAACATATATTTTGGTTATGAGCTCCCTTCACATCTGATAAAGATTCTATAACCAGGTCCAAAAAGACGACGAACGTTCAGCATTAATAAGTTTCTCTTGCGAGACTGAGCTTCTTTTCACTATAGCACCTGTTTAAAAACTCCTAATTTACTTCAAATGTTTAAGCGTTCCTGTCGGAGGTCCTCCATATTTTCTTGTGTTAGCATAGTGTTAGCTTGTTAGCATGCTGATAACCAATGTTGTGGCTACTCCAGGTGCCTGCATTTCTTTCGCCTGAGGTTCTCACAGGAACCTCTTTGCTGCAGATTGTCGCCATGGAGATTTAGGTCAGCTTGACCTTCCTTAATTATCTTTTAATTGTGGAGTGTGGGAAGCAAATCTCATTCTTGAGCTTTAACGTCCGCTTGACAGCATCACCTATCCTGGATCAATAAATCTTCTATCAAGTTTATTGGTTCTGTTGTGTGAATCTGTTCCTGACAGAAAGCTCGAGAATCATCAAAAATGCATCAAACCATGGATCAGTCCATCACTGAAGAAGAGCGAGTATCTGCAGAATCTGATGGTGCTGCAGAGAGCGAAGCTTCCATGGATACCAAGCCAAATGTACGACTGACCGAGGCTACTGGAACCCCAGCAAGTGGGCAAACCTGGGCCTGGGGAGAGAAGCCACGTATGTCGCTGAGACAGCACAGACGTGCTGCTAGATGGGACACTTCAACCAGAGACCTGTCCCTCCTGGAAGAGATAACCCACATGGAAACAGAACTAGAGAAGAAAGACGAGGAAATCATGGAACTCAGAACCATGCTGCGAGAGATGCGCATCCATCCCGCACAAGCAGGAAGGACGCCAGGAAGAGAACCACAAGTGGTCGCTCCAGAGGCAGGCGCCGCTGGTCTGCCTCAACAACCAGCCAGGCCAACCCCAGTACCGCAGATACCCAGAAATATTGGAGAACTGAAAGCCTCCTTCAATGGGAAGGGTGAGAAATTATCTTTTTTTATGACTATGGCAAATAACTTCATGATCGACAACGGGCATCTGTTTCCAGATGATGCTGCCCGCATTCGGTACCTAAGCCAGAGGCTGAAGGGCCTGGCAGCTGACTGGGTAGCAAACCTGTATGACACGCGTGTACCCAAAACTGAGAACTTACGGCTCTTCATGAACCACCTGCGCGAGCGATTTGAGGACCCTCATCTACTGGAAAAGACCAAATATCAACTAAAATGAATGAAACAAGGCAGAAATGATGTGGGAACATACTCCCGTGAATTTAGAAACTTAGCGACCAAAGTTCCATAGAACGATGAAATTCTGATTGAGCTGTATAAAGATGGCCTAAATCCTGATATACTGCACGGATGCCTAATGCAGGCTAATCCACAAACCCTGCTGGGCTGGGTTAGACTAGCCACCGAAGTGGAAGGAATTACTCAAGCAGTACAACTGACCCGCCAACGCCAAGACACACCAAAACGACAACCTCGCCGCTCCACCTTCCTCAACACCGAGGAACGGAACAAACGCCTCCGTTTGGGCATGTGCTTCAATTGTGGCAAAACAGGCCACCTTGCCAACAACTGCCCAGAGAAGCAAGCTCCGACTGGAACTAAAGAAGAACGACCAGACACCAAGAAGAAAGACAGCAACCGCAAAATCCTAGCTGGAAAACAAACACCTAAATGCACTTCTAAAGACCCAGCCGCAGCTACAGGAGACTCCCCAACAGATGAGGAAACTACTTCGTCATCCTCCTCTGACACAGACGGTGACTCTGGACATGGCTGTGAGGACTGGATTGCAGCAGAAACAGCTGTAAGTACCCCTAAAAACCCCCACGTATTTACCACTGTTACACTTACCGGGACAGATGGGACTTTGCATATCCATAGAGCACTAATAGACTCCGGCTGCTCTAGAAGTCTATTGCACCCCAAACTGGCCACAAATTTAAAACTGCACTGTGAACCCCTAAAACGTCCCATCAAATTAACGCAAATGGATGGGACCCCGATGACTGGAGGAATTATTGGGAAAATTTCAAAACCCATATTATTCCATATGGGAAAAGACAAATACAACATGCGCTTTTTAGTGCCCAAAACAGTTCAGTTCCAAATAGTTCTGGGAATAGATTGGCTACGCAAATACAACCGCCAAATAAACTGGACTGCTGGCACTCTTTCCAGCCCAGATTCCACACTTTCCATCTCTCATGAAAAGTTACAACAGATTCCCTCACACTACCGGGACTTACTACCGGTACTTACAAAAGGCTTTCCATGACAAAGAGGCTGACAAACTACTCCCTCATACAGACTTTGATTGCAAACTGACTTTGATCAATGGAGCTAAATTACCTAAACCAAAACTCTACCCCATGAGCTGACAAGAACTCCTGGCTCTTAAGCGTTTTTTGAACAAAAACTTAGCCCGCGGCTTCATTAAACCTTCGACTGCCCCCACTGCCAGTCCAGTGTTCTTCCGTAAAAGGAAAGACCCCAATGCCGATCCAAGACTGATAGTTAACTATTCTGCAATTAACCAAGTGATTTCTTCTAACTGTTACCCTATTCCACCAATACGAACTGTTTTAGACCATCTTGTTCAAGGAAAACATTTCACCAAAATTGATCTCAAAGAAGCTTTCCATCGTATCCGAATGCATCCAGAGAGTGAGTGGTTAACCACATTTGCCACTCCTCTTGGGAATTTTAAATGGTCTGTTCTTCCCTTTGGATTACAATCTGGACCTTCTGTTTTTCAAATGTTTTTAAATTCCATCTTTCATGACTTATTATATCAGGGAGTTTTGCTTTATTTGGATGATATTCTGATTTATGCTGATTCCATGGAGTCCCACATACAATTGGTTCGCCAAGTCCTCCAACGCTTAATAAAACATGGATTTGTAGCTAACTTATCTAAGTGCCAATTTGACATTCATACTTTTGGCTATTTGGGCTATTGGACTGATAGCTCCCTAAAAATGTATCCCTCCAAAATTAACTCCATCTTACATTGGCCCATCCCAAAAACATTGAAACAGCTCCAACCATTTCTTGGCTTCGCTAATTTTTACCGGAACTTTATTGACAATTTTGCCACCATCACATTACCTCTTACTAACCTCTTGAAAAGACCAAAAGGCTCGCCCTCAAACAAATCATATAGAGTGCCTTGGTCCCCTGAATGTCAAGCGGCTTTTGACAAATTAAAATCTATGTTCACTTCTGAACCTTTACTTTTGTTCCCTGATACTTCTAAACAATTCATTATACAAACTGATGCTTCGGACTTTGCCATGGCTGCTGTACTTTTACAACATGACTCTTCTGGGGCACTAAAACCTTGCACCTTCATTTCTAAAAAATTTTCTCCACAACAAACTAATTGGTCTATTTGGGAAAAAGAAGCCAAGGCTATTCACTTTGCATTATCCTCTTGGCGCCACTTACTTGAAGGGGCCCGCGTCCCCTTTGAAGTTTGGACCGATCACCATAATCTCCAGGCTCTACAGTCTGCTAAAAAGCTTTCACCGAAACAGGCACGGTGGACTGAATTTTTTCAACAATTCCACTTTAAAATTATTTTCAAGCCGGGCCGCTCTAATCAGCTTGCTGATCCTCTTTCTCGCCTGCCCTGTTTTGCAGGCCCCACCGCTACACCTCCTCCTTTGCAAACTTTATTTCCAACCTCCTCTCTAGCCTCTCAAGTTACCACTCGTTCCTTGGAGAGATCAAGACTTTCTGCCTCCTCTCTTTGTGACACCAATTTACGTGACCTTATAATTCATTCGGCACACACGGACTCCTGGCTCCAGACTAATAAATCTAAGATTACCTGGGTTGATAATCTCCCTTTCAATGGCACCAAAATTTATGTTCCTCCTGCTGCGCGCACTCACATTCTTCATCGTCATCACGATTTGAAACCCTCTGGACATTTCAGGTTTTTGAAGACTTTACATGCCATTCGTTGCCTTTTTTGGTGGCCTGGATTAATGTCCTCTGTCCAAACCTACGTTCGACAATGCGCAACTTGCAATCTCTCTAAAACGCCAACTTCTAAGCCTCAAGGACTTCTCCAGCCTCTGCCGGTTCCTTCAGCCCCTTGGCAGGTCATAGCCTGGGATTTTTTGTCTCCCTCCCCTCCTCTCAGGGTTTTCAAACTATTTGGGTTATTACCGACCATTTCTCAAAGCAATGTCATTTTGTTCCTTTAAAGCATGTCCCCACTGCTGAGAAACTTGCTGACTTGTTCATTTCTCATGTTTGGAAACATCATGGTCTACCCTCTGTAATTTCTGATAGAGACCCTCTAAGTTTTGGACTTCTCTTCTGAAAACTCTAGGCATCACCCAGAAACTCAGTAGTGCCTATCACCCACAAACTGATGGGCAATCTGAACATGCCAACAAATCCCTTGAACAATTTCTCCGCTGTTTTGTTTCTGAGAACCAGAAAAATTGGGTTTCGCTCCTTCCTTTTGCAGAATTTGCTATTAATTCAGCAGTACACTCTTCTACTGGAAAACCACCCTTTGAAATTGCTTTCGGCTTTCTCCCTGCTCCCTTTCCTTCACTCTCTCTTCCCCCTTCCGCCCCTCCTTCTCTGTCTGCTTGGCTTGCTAAATTTACCTCCGTTTGGCAATCCATTTCTAAAGCACTCACTGTGGCTAAAGCCTCCCACAAACACTTTGCCGATCGCAAATGACAGGCGAACCCACCTTACAAACCGGGTGATTTGGTTTTCCTTCTTCTAAGCACATTTCCTCTACTGGACTTTCTAAGAAACTTTCTCCTTGCTTCCTCGGCCCTTTTCCTGTTAAACAAGCTATTAACGATGTCTCTTTTGAACTTGATCTCCCTTCCTCCCTCAAAGCAATTCATCCTGTTTTTCATTCCAGCATACTGAAGAAGGCCCATTCGCAGACTTCTTCGACGACTAATGGAGACCTACACCCCGTTTGAATTTATATTGCTACATTTGCATTACTGTTATTTTTCTTTTCTTTTTCTCTCTCTCTCTAATTTCCTATGTTTTTATTGTATTCTGCTCTTTGTGTATCTATATTTTGTTTCTTTCTTCTTCTATATCATTTTTTGTTTTTTGAAGATAGGCAGGATGTCGGAGGTCCTCCGTATTTTCTTGTGTTAGCATAGTGTTAGCTTGTTAGCATGCTGATAACCAATGTTGCGGCTACTCCAGGTGCCTGCATTCCTTTCGCCTGAGATTCTCACAGGAACCTCTTTGCTGCAGATTGTCGCCATGGAGATTTAGGTCAGCCTGACCTTCCTTAATTATTTTTTAATTGTGGAGTGTGGGAAGCAAATCCCATTCTCGAGCTTTATCATCCACTTGACAGCATCACCTATGCTGTATCAATAAATCTCCTATCAAGTTTATTGGTTCTGTTGTGTGAATCTGTTCCTGACAGTTCCCAATTGATTTTGAACAAAGACAAAACACTGTGTACAAGAGCAATATTAATGAAATGTTTATCTTGTGATGTAGTCTCCTAAATAAATTCCCAGGCAACAAAGAGAAACTGTTGGCAGGTGGGTGATGGTTGTAGTGAAGCCTACTGCTTACTTCATAATTTATTAAACCATCTGAATAGTTTCTGTACTTTTTTTTTCTTTTTGGAGGGGAGACTATATTCATACAAAAAGCCTTACAAGAGATAGACTGTTCAAAAAACAAAAAACTGCAATAGTAAAATGTCATTTATTTCAGACTGTGTGTGTTAGGTGGATGGTGTATGCAAATATGAATGAAAATATGAATGGCTGAGTAAGAGATAAATCGGGGAAGAATGAAATCGACTGAGAAGGGCACACAGAGGCATAATGCATCTATTTGAATATACAGAGGGAGATACTGAATACTAAGCGCTACAAGTCACCATGGGATAAAAACTGAATGTATGTTGAAAACATTTAAGAGCAAAGAAAACCATTTCCATTAGCAATGGATAGACAAGTGGTGTTGGACTGGAACCTATTAATACATTGCGCAAAGTATAGTTTGTAGTTGGCTTGTGCAGCAACAGACTGCCACATCATCTTAAAATGGAGAAAGTTCTGGGAAAGGGGAAGCCCTACACCATTAGTCTAGTGACACTGTTCCACACAAGGGAAGAAGGTCTCTGCTTCATGTACAGTTATTCTACTCTTGTGCAAAGAATTTGGTGTATAAAGATAAGGAATGTCTTTCGGTTTACGCTAATAAGAAAGATAACGGATAATGTAGCTCTAAGTACAGTAGAACTTGGAACTCTCCAGTTTGAATCTCAGCAACAAATTAACAAGCTACTCTCAGGCAAGCCACTATTCTCATTCTTCCTTCCCCTCTCTCAATGTGCAATACAGTGATATCACTGGCCTTCCTTTCAGGGCAGTTGCATAAGAAACTAACACAATACATGCGAAACACTTTGATCTTTATTTCAAAAGGTGAATGTATTTCACCTATGTTACCTTAGTCTATTGACAGTGGAAGTCACATGCAGAAGTGTGCTTGCAGAACAGACCCCTTTTCTTCCTTTCTACTTGACCCATGCCCCATGAGAATCTGCTCTGGAGTGACTCCTACCCTTCTGAGTAGCTTCTGAATATGTGGCGGGGAGGGGAGAAGAATAAGTTCCATGTACAGAAACAGTTTCATCAAACGAAAACCTCCATACATTTTACCCTCAACATTGTTATTAACTAATTTGGTCAAAAACACAATAAGCATACTTTATGTTATTCAAGTTTCTCACCTCTTAAAATCCCTACAAATCTCACACTTACCTTTTTCAGTTTCTCAACTTGCTTGTTACGAACTGAAGAGTTATCAATTGCTAAAACTTCAACAGTCTCTTCTCTTTCTAACTGGTACTTATTTACTCCAACAATTACTTCTGAACCTGTGTATTTCCCAAACATTGAAAAAAAAATTGAAATCCTTCTAACTTACAAAAAAAGTTTTGCATACTATTATGTTTCTACTAGTCACAGATAGCCAGTTTTCTCTTCTCTCTCTTTGTACATATATATTTTTATACACTGTATTCAAACTCTATTTAATTATTTAAATTTAGACCAGCTTATACGTAAAAACACCAATGTTCACACACAAGTCCATGTAATAGATGCCATGCTAAACATGTAAACACCTAAAATAGAAAGATAGCAACTTTCAGCTGATTAATTAAAGTGATTAAATTAGTTTGGATGATTTTAAAAAGGGCCCTCTATCAGGTATGCATTACCCCAGCCAAATGTGTCTATCAATGGAAATATTTGAACTTTCTTTTCCAGGACTGACTGGAGCCACTCTTACAACTAACCTGGCTCTCTGCACTGTCACGTAGTAATCAAAGCAAGTGCCTATTTGGCACTAGATTTGTTTTCTTTTGTTTTAGGAATCAGCAAGTGTGCTATTGAGACAATTCACAAGAACAAAACACTTCCTAAAATAAACTAATAGATGAAAATAATTATTGCATTCTGGGATCATCTCTACATAGTGAGTTAACAACAAGAACAATTAATCTGTATGGTGAAGGCTTAACATCATGTACTGAGACTCTTAAAATCTAAGTGGAAGGTACAGAAGCAAACATGGTTTCCTGCAGATTTATCTAATACATATCAGTCATCTGAGTGCAGCCATTTAGAAACAACACATGTACTCAATGAAGTAGGTCCATAGTTTTTATATATTTCAGAAGAGACTACTGAATTTTGACCCCATTCTATGTATTTTTTTTCAAAATGCTCATATGCGTATTTGTTGTATGTAGTTACAGAATACAAACATATGATAGGAGTTGCACAGAACATATTGTTTACCTTCTCTATTTACCTTCTATATAATAGTTGTATATTTAGCCCTATACACACACACACACATTTTTTAAAAATCAGTCAAACTCAGTGTTAACTAATACAGATTTGTCCCATGGGTATTGGTAAGGAAGCAAAGGAGTATTTTAGATGGTCTAAACATCTGGGGATCCCTTGAAGCATTTCTGACCACTCCTCTTTTCTGAAGAGCAGCCATGTGTGTCAAATTATTAACTGTTTCTGAAACATCTCATATTTTCAGGGAGCTGTCTGAGATACACAAAGATTTCTTGGGCACATAGAACACATTGCACAGTCCTTTTGATCCCAGCCACTGCCACTCCTTTTGATCTCAGCCACTCAGAGAATCCAAGGAATTCAATTCCTATCAAGAAATTACTTCATACATTTTAAAATACTACTTTCATCATCAAGTGTTCCTAAAATTCAATTGCCAGTCTACATTTCAAATTTTTAATTGAACTAATCTTAGAATAAGGGAATAAAAGTGAAGAGTAATTGGGATGAAAGTATGGTCATTTGCACCCTACACTGTTACATTGGTATTATTTCACTTTCAACATCCTATGGAATCTTGGGAATTCTCAGCAAGAGAGCTCTTTGGTCTCAGTAAACTACAAACTCCAGAATTCCAGAGGGTGCTAAAAGTGGAATAATAGCACTACAACAATGTAGGGCAGAAACAACCCATGAATGTTCATGCCCCGATTATTTTGGTGTGCAAAATGGTGTGCAAAAGAGCAGCCTTGCTTAGTTACATATATGTACACTGCAGTGAAATAGTATTGTGCTACTTGATAAAAAGTCACTTAAGAAATCCTGGATGCAAGGGTGTGGAGTGAATAACCGAGAGCAACCAATCGCAGCACAGGTAATTCTGTGAGGAGAGGGAAGGGCTCCAGTGAGAGGAAGGAAGATTTTTTTAAAAAAAAAAGAACAGAGACCATTGATGACAGTTGGGAACAGACTGTTAAAGAAGTCAGTTGTGAGAGTCTGAGGGGAGTGTATGAGTTCTGGGTGTCTGAATAGATTTGAGGAAAAGGATTTGCCATAACTTATTTTGAACACTGTTAAGTGTTTGGAACATAGAGCTGAAACCTGAGAGCAATCATTCATTCTGTTATTACATAAAGTTAAACTATTTGTTATTTTGCAAAACTGGCTACGGATAGCATCATTTACCCTGAACCAAGGGTGAGCCATGCTTACCATGAAGAAAGCAAATCTAACACACATACTAATCCAAGATGAGGTCAGCTGAATGAAGGCCTAGGACAACAAATCCAAGGAGGAATTTTAAAAGAGGACTAGAGGGCAAGGTGATAGTGGTAGGTTTACAAGGCTAGGAATTGTGCAGCCTGCCTGAGAAGGAAATTAGTCACAAACGTCTTCTTCAACTTTTCTTACCAGAATCGATCCTGGCTTGCCTTCGAGCAGCACACTCTTCAATTCGAAGTTTTGGTATCCCCTCAGCTACAGCTTTGGCCATTCCACCCATTTCTTCAATCTCATTAATGAGCTATCAGACAGCAAATTTTTGATATTATTAATGACTATAAATGTCTGCTGTTCAGTGATAAAAGTATTAAATTGATGGGAAACTGTCTAGTTCCATTAGCTGCAAAGAAACTAGTTATTAAAAAGAAAAAGATGAAAAATCATATTATTTTGGCAGAGATTAATTCAGCACCATCCCCACAACAGGCATTTCAAATTGGCTATAATAAAAAACAGAAGGTAATAGATCTGATTCAGGAAGAAGGTGTAGAAATGGTTCCCTTTCAGTTTATTTACTCTATATCAGTGGTTGTCAACCTGTGGGTCCCCAGATGTTTGTGGACCTCAGCTCCCAGAAGCCCTGAGCATTGACCATAGAGGTTGGGGCTTCTGGGAGCTGAAGTCCACAAACATCTGGGGACCCACAGGTTGAAATCTGGAAAAGCAGCATAACAATAAATATTTCTTATTTCAAACTGTGTACTTATATCATCTCTTAGGGCAAGACCAATTATAGGGAAAAAAATCTTACTTGGTACCTGCATTAATCTTTCCTACAAGTTTTTAAACTATTATTTTCCAAATTGCAGTTACTTTCTGGGAAAAAAAAACTTCAGCTTTGTTGTGGTTGACATTACAATCTAAAAACAAGGCAATTCAAACCACAGACTCCAATGCTAACTCAGACACTGATGGACGTTGTAACTTGTATCCCAACTAAACACTAGAGTAGGAGTGGAAAAAGTGCAGTCCATGGGCTGCATGTAGCCCTCAGACACATTTTTATGGCCCCAGGGGTCAAATTTTTTTTTTAATATTTTTTTTTCATTTTCTTTCCACTCTAAAATGTCCCAAAATGATCTCTAGGGGGTGTGGAGGACACCTCTGGAGTTCATTTGGACCACTGGAGATCAAAATACCAATTTGTGATTAGTTATTTGTTTGTCTCAAAATGCCCTCTTGGGGCCAGGAAAGCCCTAAAACCTACCCCTATATTCCCTAGATAGAGTTTGGGGGGCAATTTGTTATTTCTGTGAGAGCAGGTATAGTGAGGAGCTGCCTCTGGAGGACTAATGCAGTCCCTACTCTTCCGCAGCTGACAAACCCCGCACTGGAGCATAATCCCCCTGGCCAGCCCACTCTCTACTTAACCCATCACTGACAGTGTGGAAGAGCTGAAATGAAACACAAGTTTCCACAGTATCAACATCTAAAGACAGACAATTTGCAGCACAGTCTACCCAGAACTGTAACATCTTTATTAGTCCAGTCCAACTGACCTGTAACTGGGGAAAGACACTTCAGTGTTTAATGGGTATATTCCTAGTTAAGCTATATAGATAAGACCCCGCTTTTATACATGGTGCAACTTGCAGCCTTAGACACAAAAAATTCCCACCCACAGAGAATCATAGAACAATGGGGTTGGGAAAGACCCCAGGGGCCATCCAGTCCAACCCCTTGCCATGCAGGAACACACATCAAAGCACTCCCAACAGATGGCCATCCAGCATTTGTTTAAAAACCTCCAAAGAAGGAGATTCCACCACACTCCATTGAGGCAGCATATTCTACTGCTGGACAGCTCTGGCCATCAGGAAGCCTGTTTTGTAACTGTAAATGGCTTCCCATTTCATCCAAACCTATTTTCAAGGAGGAAGATCAGTGAAGAGCATTCAACAAGGCTAATGAAATCTGTGTTAAATATTGAGCTATCTCATTCATAAAGATTTTACTCTGGAAGATAGATACAGTAATCATATTTTGTCTAATTCTGAAAGAGATGGGACACTGAGTCTTAATATTCAACAATATCAGAGAGACACCTCTTCTTTCTTAGGTTGGAACTGGAGAATGAAGGAGGACTGTGAATGTCTCCATCTTCACAGTTTGTTTGGATGTGGGCACTAATCATAACATCCAAATTTCCTTGCTATTTTGGAATCTAGGTCAACAATCTAAACTCTGGCTTCAAACTCTGGCTTTTACCTTTTAGTGCAGGAATGGAGAAAGTACAGCTCATGAACTACACAGAGCCCCCAAGTCTTTTTCAGATTTATTTGCAAGACTGCATAAGGTTATTAGCATCTTTATTCTCTGACATCAGATTAATAACTGACCTTTAAAGCAGCTTCATACACATCATTGGTGAGAGACTCCATCAGAAATGAACCACCCCATGGATCTGCAACTTTAGGAATGCCAGATTCTTCCTGTATTATAATCTGGGTATTCCTGGCTATCCGAGAACTCTTCACAGTTGGCAATCCCAAAGCTTCATCAAAAGAATTTGTATGTAAGGACTGAGTACCTCCAAATACAGCTGCCATTGCCTCAACTGTAGTACGGATGATATTGTTATAAGGATCCTAACAGAAAAATCAGAAACACTTGTAAGGCACAGAGAAGATGCAATGCACCACATATACTGCCTTTGTAATGCACTGAATCCAAGTCTTTGGTAGATGTGTGTTATGTCCAGAAAGTTTCAACATAATTAGAAATAGAATAATGTTCATCCAGGAGCAGTGTGGTAGAGTGTGATGTTCTTGAGCCAGATGAAACTGAATTGTCTATGCTGAATTCTTTCACATTCTGCTTGCACCAGCAAGAGCATACCCTCAGTGAGTTTTAGTCAGAGGATTCTCTGACTAATAGAAAGCTGACATCTGCCAGTCCCCTCATTCTTCTTGCAGCCACTTGCAAACCTTCAAAAATCTCAGTTGGAAGACAATTCAGAGCCAACTGCTAGCGGAGATAAAGTGCTGCTAGAGGATCAATAAAAGCTTCATCCTCTACATCTAATAACAGGGAAGCAAAGGGAGAGACTAGTCTGGCCTACCAGTTGGTCAATAAAGAAACAGTGGCGGGGAACTCTCTACCACCACCCTGTGAGAATGAACATAAAAATTGCAGAAGGAAGGGGAAAGAACACTCTGGTCCCTTCCACAGGCCAAAAGAGCCACTGATTTCTGTTCAAGCAGGCACACCAACAGTAGAACACAAGCCTGGACAAAACTGCATTTTGACGCTTGTTTATAGCTTAACAATCTGTTCTGATTTCCAAATACCGAAATCACTTTGCTGCTTTTTTCCTCGACTTCCTTTTGTCTTGCTATTTTTGTTATGTATGACAGGGCTCACTTCTCTCTTAAATTGGTTTCAGAGACCACAGTTGTTTGAAAAACACAGTGAAAATACAATCTCAGGTAAATTGTATCTGTTACGTTAATTTAATCCATAGTCTTTCTCCCTGCATTCTTCCATTACAACAAATAACAAAACAATTTCCTACCATTATGCAAAAGTTCAAAGTGGCTCTCTTTCTTCCAGGTAATGGTGCTGAATATTTGAATTAGTTGCTACTCAATAGCAGAGATACAATAAGAAAAAGGCTGGTGCATTAGAAAGTCAGGTTTAAACTAATTATGAAATGATCGTCTTTACACATGAGAAAAAGAAGGTTTCATACACAGCAATTTGCAGGGTAGTTAATAGTTTAGAGAAACCACACAGGCAAGCTCACTCACAAGTACTACAATAGATTACTCTTGTTTGCTCAACAGAGAACAGGACATCTTAGGTCCTTCAGAACTGCTGAACACCTAAACTTTGCCTTCTCTTTCAATTACATAAATTTAAATCACATATTCAAGTCACCCCACACAGATATATGGAAATTAGCAGAAATAATAAACTTTTCAGACCGTAGATATTTAAGATACTCTTAATTCCTGGCCCATGATGGTGCTCTTTCCTTTGTCTACTGCATCCACTGACTCAGGTCTTCACCCTCCACGTACTTACCCCACTGGTCTCTCTCTCTCCCACTGAGCTCCCATATGCCATTTCTTTATCTTTATAAACTGCAGATGGCCTCCATCATTTGATCCAACTCAGCAGTTTCTGCCTCTGCAATAGTTTTCTCTCTTTTCTCCTCCTTCCATTCTTTTTCTCCCTTGCTAGTTTTATTCGCTTTACCTGGAGATCATTCAGTCATGCCCTTTACTCATCCTCATCCTCATATTTACTAAGCAGAAAGATTGTGGTTCTCAGTTCCTCTCTTAAATTTTATTAAAAAAATTCACAGCACTGCATATGGACACAGAACTCAAACGTGGCATGCTGTTTTCTTAAAAATGACTATGACTCATGAGGAACTGCGTGGAAGCCCTCTGAAGAGACGAAGATGCCAGACCTAACTGCAGGTTCCTTTTTGGAAGATTTGAGAAATCTGCCACCTTGTTATTAAAGATAGTGCTGTGGGCAACAGAGTGATTCAAATTAGAGTTAGTCCCTTTTAAAACCTAAACAATCCCAGAGTATAAACATCACTAGTGTTCCCTTACTATACATGCCAAGTTTCATACGTACCCAGGGGTCACTGCTTTGTAACTGTAATGAACAAGTACAGATATACATGTTTGTTCTGTCCTTTACTGATATAAAATATTATTTAATATAGTATACATAACAGTAAAGTATTTTATTTAATAGACTGTAGTAAAGTTGATAAAAAAGTATCTCTATCTTAATAGTAACGAATGAAAAAATCCAAACATTTGTCAGGCTTTAAGTCCCAGGCCTGGATTTCTTTTATCTATGACAAAAACTAGAACTGTTATTTGGATTATACAGAGCAAAGCGGACAAGTGTGCACCCCACACTCTTTTTTTTTATGAAAGAAAGAAAAATGGGTGAACTGCTTCTTGTAGGAGACACCAAGACTAGCAATTCATTTTTTAAAATGTTGCTGCTACACCCTTGCATTGTTTAACATCAGAGAATGAGCACTTTTCAAAACCAGGTGACTTCTAACAACTTCTTTTTTCTATCGTTGTTTTCTGGCACTTGGACAGTTGATGCAGCCCATGGAGAAAACTGGTCCCTGGGCCTGCCACAGTTACCTGCTCTTTATACAGATACTACTGCTTTGCTATATTAGAAAGAAGTATCGGATGGGGGAATAGTGAACATAGTCTGCTATATCTACACTGACCTGCTCAGTCAATGACCATCCAGAAGTCTGACAATGAGCTCTAAGAAGAAGTGATCTGGTATCTTTGGGCTGAAACATTCTCTCTATTAAGTGAGCCCAGAGTCGCCGCCCAGCTCTCAGTTTAGCTATTTCCATGTAGAAGTTCATGCCAATTCCCCAGAAGAAAGACAGCCTGCAACAAGAGCACACATGATTCTATCTGAGTAGAATAAACAAATGAAACTGCAAATTATGTAGTGCATGAAAAATGGCAAAAGCTTTTCAAACCAAAATAAAAAGCTGAATCCTCCCTGTGGTCTTTGGATAAGGAAAGGTCACTGGATTTTCTGAAATACGGTGAGTAATCACTATTGGGTAACCTTTCCCCAAGATATTTTGTGACTCTTACAGACTGACCTTTTCATTGCAGGGATGAGAATTCCCCCAGCTGTGCATATGAGAACTTGATGAAATTCTCATTTCAGATTAGCCCTGACATTTCCCTGGCCCCTTTCTTGCTCCACAACCAATGTTGTTATGCCATGGAGAAAGGAAGATAGAAACTAGAAAAGTAGTTATTGTTACTTCTGAGTCTTAACAGAGAGTCAAGAACAAGCTACCTACAAATTTCTGTTGCAGTTGTACAGCTTTGTTCTTGAATCAAAAATGACAAATCACAAACACAAAAATCAGTTGCAGAACACTTCACTGTTTCTGGGCATTCCTTTTTGGACTTCAGAACAGCATTTCTTGAACAAACAAACAAAAAAACCCTACAAAAAAGCAGAATTGGAATATATCTACCAACTCAGTCCACCAACAGTGGGTTGAAGAGAGACACCTGTTGTTAACCTCATGAGGACTCTCTTGGACAGTTTATCACATCTCCTTTCCAGTTCCTAGCCAGCATCACAGTACATTCTAATAATTCCCTCCATCATTTTGTATGGTTATCTTGGCTTGTTAAAACTGAACTTGTCACCTCATCACCATACCCACAAGTTTTGCATTTCTACTGCTATTCACACATACCACCTGTTCATTCATAGCTATAAAGGTCTGCTTCTAAAAACGTTACTCCATTCAGCTGAAGGAGACTTAGTTTATGAAAGCTTATGCTACCAACTTCTTTCTCTCAGTCTCAAATGTGCTACAAGATCCCTTTGCATAGAAAACACAAAAAGCATGCTACAGTCACCCAAGTGAAAAGATGATGAATGTGTTCAGCCTGTTAGCCTCTCTTTCTACCGAAAGTGTCTAAGTCTTGTAGCAGCTGTTGAAAAGTTTATTTAAAGGGCCAACACATTATCATATCAGAAATTACTTATTCACAACTCTCAAGTATATGACTGTTATGTACTAACACTCCATTTTTAAATTTCTTTTTCAACGTTCAGGATCAGCCACAGACATTAGAAGACTATATTTTCTCAATGTGAAGTGCATTGTTTATTATTTATTATTGTTTAACATTTATTATTGTTATTATTAAAACTTATTTTAATTTCAATACAATATAACTCTACTTGACTACACAGCTACAAACTAAACAAAAAAACAATCATGTACATACCTAACCTAAGCAAAACATTAACAAAATACAATTAAATACACTTACTATTACTCACTATAAATAAATTTAAAAAATGGTTTCCAGCCTTCCCAATGCAGATTCTAACTCACAGGTATAATAAAAACTTCTGTTGTAGTTCTTTTTTTAAAAAAACTTCCATTACTATTTTTCAGCTATAATAATTATTAAACCCAATACTCAGCACATCGTTCTCATCTTGTAATAAATCTATTAATAGATCCCCAATCTTTTATAACACTGTCTAATGTCTTTTCTGTTGTCAGTGATATTATTTGTTCACCTCTATTAAATTGATTAACTTGACCAACCTGTTTTCTTTTGAAAGAATATCCCTGATCTTCCATTTCTGTGCATAAAATAATCTTGCTGCAGTCATATCTTAAATTTTTGCCATGTCTCTTGTCTAGTAACTCTTTCATCAGTCCCAGCAGATTATAAGTCAGGTCCCTTCTGAAAAAATTTTTTCAGAATCTTCTCCCCTATGAGATATATTTGATTCCAGATTTCTTTGGCCTTATCATGTGTCTACATGTGACAGAAAGTTCTCATATGTTGTCCACATTTGCAAAAATGATTTAAAATTCTCTTTTAAATCATAACACAGTGTGAATTTAGATGCTTTGGACCACATTTTCTCCTACTGTTCCAATAGTATGTTATGCCCATCTTACCACACCACTTCTTCCATCTTCAGTTTTAACATCAGTGTACATATTTTCCCAATTAAATCTTGATCATCTACAATAGTTGTTTTCCAAAATCAGTCTAAGACAATTCAAACGCGCATCCTTTGTCGTCTGTCTTATACTTTGCCTCTATTTGTTAGTATGAAAACCACTGGAAACTGAAGCCTTCGTGTGTCAACTGTTCATTTAATTTGATTCCATGCTGGCCTACTTCAATTTTCAACAGGTCATGATAAGTCAACCATTCTTCTTTTGCTGTTATCTCTTTCCTACAGAAAGCTTCTCAAAAAGAGAGTCACAGCAGCATTTTCAGACATAACCTCAATTTATGTCTCTTCCATATTCTCAATATGGCCCTTCTAGGATAATGATTATTAAAAGCCAGATTCATTTTCCTTTTATCATACCAAAGAAATCCATTACAACCAAATATCAACTCATGACCCTCTAAATCCAGTAGTCTTTTGTTTGTAAGCATCCTTCAACCGAACTGTCACATGTCACAAAGTATAATTTCATATCTTGCAGGCCAAGCCTCCTCTCCATTTGGCATCCTGTAAAATTTTATATTTAACTATAGATTTCTTTCCTTTCCAAACAGATTTAGATAAACCAAGCTGCCATTGTTTAAAAACAGTCATTTGTCAAAAGAGGTAGGTACAGTCTGAAACAAATACAATTTGCTTGACAAAATATTCATTTTTACTACTGAAACCCAATAATGATACTGCAAGCTTCATGCACCTTTGTGAATCTTTATCTCATTGCATGTTTTAAAATAATTATTTTAGGGGGCTGGGGCAAGATGGTATGATGAAAGCTTGGCTGCCAAGGTTCTACAGTGAGCCAACCAGCTTAGCAAAGCAAGTTCCTGTTTTAGAGACATAAAAAAGGACAATCTCCTGCTTTTTTAAAAGGCAAACTGAGAGGCTTAGTAAATAGCTTGTTTTTTTTAGTGACTAGTGTTGTCATGCCCTGGATCCAGAACACGGACTCTAAGAGTCTGAAACAGGGGGCATGCCAGGACCTCCTGTACAGAAAGAAGCTACAGTGCCACAAACAGAACAGGGGGCAGTGCCAGCTCCAGCAGAGCGTCCTGCCTCTTCAGACATAGAAGACTACTTACCTGTATCACCTTTGTAGAGAGCAGACAGCAAAGAGAAAGCCAGTGTTGCTCTCTCAGAATTTATAATTGGCACCTGTTAATCAAGCCACAGCTGCACTAGGCTTCAGACCTATATAGCTGATGCCCTTCCCCTCCAGGAATTGTCAGCCCTTATCTGACCTCCTACCCTGCCAGAAACCTTCCTGAATACTGTGACTGACCTTGGACATCCTCTTGCCTTCAAACGCTGTTGGACTTCATTTATGACCCTGTGCTTGCTGCCTGGGCATAAGTAATGAGCTGGAAGCTGTTCAGTTTGTTTTATTTGAATTATCAGCTGTGCTGCCAGGACTGATAGAATAAGCGTCTAGAGCAGTGGTTCTCAACCTGTGGGTCCCCAGATGTTTGTGGACTTCAGCTCCCAGAAGCCCCAGCCACTATGGCCAATGCTCAGAGCTTCTGGGAGTTGAAGTCTAGAAACATCTGGGGACCCACAGGTTGAGAACCACTGGTCTAGAGGCTGAGACTGAGAAGGTCATGGAAAGGGGACAGAGACCCATACAAGGACATTGCTGAAGTAGTTCAAGCATGTCACAGCCTTCCCAAGCCAGCCAGAGATCAGCCTCAAGGTTAAGCTTCCAACATTGATGGTAAGCAGTATATACTCTAATTTAAGATGTCTGGGTTAAAGATCAGAGAATCTATTAACTTCCAACTGAAATGAACTGAATTGGGGGTTTAGGAAACAACAAGGAAAGCAAAGGGAAATGAAAGAAAAAGAAAAAAAAGCAGCCATTAAGCTGAGATCCTCTTGATGACCAAAATAACTGTAAGGAAGCTGCATGGGAAGGGAAGAGACCAGGGAGAAGTAAAGAACAAGTGGATAGTGAAAAGGACTTAAATTAGAATCTGGTATAAATCTAAGGAGCAGAAAAACAAAATATCAGCTTACTAAACTATATCTGCTTTTCTTACATAAGCACCATGGATACTTTGTGAATATTTATTTTCCAGAACCTTGCCAGACTTTGACAACTCAATGGACTTTGATGCTGTAAACTAAGAGGGGGACACAATGCTGACGAAGGAACCGAGAGGAGCGGATTGCAGACAAAATTTTAGGACAAAAGAAAAGGGAAAAAAAGAGACTGAGATTTCAGTTTGGAAACAGACCAAAATCTGGATCAAGTGGGATGGAGAAGCTCAATCGCAATGACTAAAGATTAAAGAGAAAAGAAGAGGAACTGGAAACTGAACAAAGAAGTAGATCATACCTGTGGAAGAAACATTTCAAAAGATCCAAAAGTTTATAAGCAATTCAAAGAAAAGAAATCAAAAGTGGAATTAAATCAAGGTTTCACATTACTCTTTGTAGTTCCTTATAAATACCTAGAAACTGAGTTTTAATTTATTGTACTTATAATAATAATAACAGCAAGGTCACATAAGCAAGAACAGATAAGTGTTCCAAGGTTGAAGAGAGGGAATAAGATTTACATTTAGATCTAATTTAATTAACACACATATATCTTGTCCACCTAAATGTAAGTCTCAATTAAACTTAATTATGCACATTTAAAAACTGTTATCAAACTATGAAAAGTATTTCAAATAACTACTATCTTAAAGTTTTGCTTTCCCCCACCTTCCTTCTCTCTAGTTGTTTTCTTAACTGTACTGATTTATATAAGCTGATTTTCTATAAATATTGAAAACAGGAATTTATAAGAATTATTAAGGACTACTAAGCTAAGATATAATTTTTAAAAAAGAAAAAGAGATCTTATTCATTTAAGCAGCTTATAAGCTTAATTACTACCAAGATGACAGGATAAATCATTGTCTTGAATGATTGTTTTCAAAATTATTCTTTTGAAAAAATAATCATTATAATATTATGTTATTGATAATTATGTGAGCTATATTTTCCATTTTGCTTTTCTAATCTTAAAATTCTTTCTTTAATTTAAATTTAATATAAAAATTCTGTATTTAAGGAGTAAGTAATCATAAGGATATCATTAAGAAAGCTATAAATCCTGATAATTTAGATAATAGCCACAGGACAGATTTAAAAGCGATCCACACAGTCATTAGTTATATATTAGGAGACTTTGTCTACTTCAAATAATACAGTTTATTCAATTCTTAGCACCTGTTACAAATACAAGGATGAAACGTGAAAAGAATTAGAACAAAGATTTACTTTGATAATTTGCTATATAAAAACTAGCTGCAAGGAGAAAAAACTGGCTAATGGAACAAGAAAAGCTACAGCACAGGCTCACAAACAAGCACAAATGAAGAGGAGCAATTCTTTGGACCTTCAGAAAAAATCTACAGACTCAAGATCTACAATAGAGGAAGAAATTAAGAAGTTAGGAGCTCAAATCAGACCAGAAATGAAAGATTTGATTTGAAATTCAAACAGAGATAAAGAAGAAAATTCAAGACATGGGAGAAAAACCAGAGTTTGTTTCAAGAGAAGTAACACTGATTAATATTGGACTAGAAAGTCTACAAAAACATTGAAAAAGCAGAGGAAGAAACAATCCAAAAGAAACATTGACAAGACAAGAAATTATGACAAGAAGACTAGAGAGAAATATATGAATATATGAAATCTGAAAGAATGATATGGAGAAAAATTGGCAAGGAGAATATTATCGACATAGACAGAATTCATAGGATGCTCTACTGAGCAACTGGATTTAAAAGTAGACAAAATATTCAGAATGAATTCAATTACTGCAAGAGCTAGTATCATAGAGTTGGAAGAGAACACAAGGGACATTCAGTCCAACCCCTGCTATGCAAGGGAACACACATCAAAGCACTCCCAACAGATGGCTAGCCAGCCTCTGTTTAAAAACCTTCAAAGAAGGAGACTCTACCACACTCCCAGGCAGCATATTCCACTGCCAGACAGCTCTGACCATCAGGAAGTTCCTCCTGAGGTTCAGGTGAAATCTCCTTTCCTGCAGCTTGAATCCATTGATCCTTGTCCTAGTCTCTGGAGCAGCAGAAAACAAGCCTGCTCCCTCTTTGACATGACATTTCTTCAAATATTTAAACATGGCTCGACTTCCGGTCTGATGGCAGAGCGAACGGCCACCTAGGAAGACAGCTGTTCCTAGGTCACCACCGTGAGTGGCTAATCCAGACTAATTCATAGGATCTAAAAGGAAAATGATGATCTCGCAAAGATCACCAGTCTTCTGGATTACTTCTGGACGAGTACTCCTCTGGTAAAAGGAGTCCTGAGGGAGTTTGCAGGGGACCCAAGATTGCTAGCTGGCAAGCCAGAGGTCTTCATCGCTGGAAGGCAAGCGGACGGAAGCAAGGGCCGAAGAACTGCCACAGCCACTCGTTGTTTGCTAAAGGGAAATCCCTAGTAAGCGACACACAGACTTTTTTAACTTGCGGATTTAATTAAGGAGATTCCTTGTTTGTACGAAAATATCTAAATTGACATCTACCTGGATCCATGAAGACAGCTCCGACTATAATGGACTGATTGTACTATGGGGGGAGGGGAAAGAGACTGGAGCAACTTTCCATAAGACAGCGGCAACTAACTTTTGACGATTCTGTCTCTACAGTGAGTGCACTCTGAAATTTCCCCTACCCGTCTATTTTTTAGCTTCAGACCTTCGACTCTTTGAACTTTGGGATTATAAGAACTTCAAATTTTGCGACTTGGTGACTCTGGGACCTTGTATTTTTTTGGAAAAATTTTTTCATTTACGGGAATATCCGGAATACTGATTAGATTGCTACAATATAGAATTCAATAGGAACTCTCTAAAGAAAACAAGCTTTTCAACATAGATAAGTTTCTTTTTTTCCTCTTTTTTGTTTCTTATTCTCCTTCCCTTTTGTGAATTTTGGGGTTTATAGTCACTCTTGAAATTATACCGTGGAATTAATTTGGGGAAAACGGATTTAAGTGTTTTTCTTTTTCTCCTTTCTACCATCCCAGCGAACTCTGATAGTGTGTTCCTGATTTCTATTTTTGTGAGGATTACTTTGTCAAGCTAAAGGACACAAATCATATAGCAGTAAAGACATAAAATAACTGTACTAAAATTACTAAAAGAAACCTAGTAGCAGGAGAAGCGGCTACCAAAAAGACAGTATTGGAAACAGTTTGAAGACTCTGGCTACAAAATAGCGGCTTGAGAAATAGTATGAAGAAAGCAGAAGAAAAGATGTACTGAAGCAGCGAGGAAAAGACACTGAAGAAACGACAGTAACTATATATGTGTATACAAGATATTTGAATTGCATAAATATAGATATTTCTATAAATATTTAAAATGTAGTTAAGTATATAAGTACAAATATACAAATACACAAAAAAAGTATAAATATATAAATATAAATATACAAACAATTTAAGAAATAATTAAGAAAACTCCAATAATTACAATTAATGGAATGAGACAAATATATATGAATTCATTTTGATGCTATAAAAATACTTGAGTATAATTGTTTGAGTTGTATTATATTATAGTATATTAAATGGCAATATAAGAATATCCAAAGTATTAAATTAGAAATTTGCATATATAAATAGAATTTAATAATTAGATATTAAGATCTGTATAGAACGAATTAATGAGAAAAGGTTCTCAAGTTCCTTGCTTAAAACAGTTGCTGTGATAAAACTTGTCTTTGCGAGAACTGTTGTTGTTTAAAATGACCTTGATGCTGTAGAGCCACTGATAAACAAACGCACAGCTGCAATAAGAAATAAAAGTTAAACAAATCAAGTAGAACAAAACAGAAAAACTAGATTGGAACATCCTTGTGGCTCCACAGCACCATCTGTTGTCCTGTTGAAAAATTGTTGACATTTTGATTGAATTTTTAGTATAAATTATTAAAATAGTATCAGTAGGGAGTGCATCACAAACTGTCAAAATGGTTACAGGTACTAGAAGGGCACAAACTAAACAAACCACCAGCCAAACATCAGTTCAACAAGCCAGAAGATCCTCTATAGATTTAACCACCACATCAGCAGACACAAATCTAATTTTGGAAGAGCTACGTAGGTCAAGAAATGAAACAAGGCAAGAAATAAGACAAGACATGAAGGAAACCAGAGCAGAAATAAAGGCAGAAATTAAAAAAGAAATAGATGGTTTAAGCAAAAAGATGGATATGATGACTAAGGAAATATCAACAATGAAATCAGAGATGGCAATGTTACAGGAAAAGACAAAACAAATGGAAGATAAAACACAACAGATAAAAGAGAAACAAGTATGGGAAGAAATGAGTATAAATAGGATGGAGATGAGATACCGGGAATGTTGTTTAAAACTGAGGGGATTGATGGAACAAGATCAAGAAAATATCTATGATAAAATAATACGGGCATTAATAGAATATACAGAACTATCAGAAGAAAGATTGCATGCGAGCATAGAAAGGATATACAGGGTTAACTCAAGAGTGGCTAGAGAGAGAAACCAACCAAGAGACATTGTGTCCTCTGGGGTATTAGCAGCCCCTCCCAATTTGGTGTCATCTGCAAATTTGATCAGCATGCCCTCTATTCCTTCATCCAAGTCATTGATGAAGATGTTGAATAGCACTGGGCCCAGGACAGAACCCTGCGGCACCCCACTAGTCACTTCTCTCCAGGATGAAAAACAGCCATTGCTGAGCACCCTTTGGATTCGGTCGGTCAACCAATTACAAATCCACCTAACAGCAGCCCTGCCCAGCCTGCACTTTACTAACTTATTTGCAAGTATGTCACAGGGGATTTTGTCAAAGGCCTTACTGAAATCAAGATATGCTATGTCTACAGCATTCCCTTCATCTATCAAGCAAGTAACTCTATCATAAAAAGAGATAAGATTAATCTGGCATGACTTATTTCTGAGAAATCCATGTTGCCTTTTAGTGATTATGGCATTCCTTTCTAAGTAATTACAAACTGACTGTTTAACGATCTGCTGTAGGATCTTTCCTGGTATTGATGTCAGGCTGACTGGGCGATAATTATTTGAGTCCTCTTTATTTCCCTTCTTGAAGATGGGAATGAGATTTGCCCTTCTGCAGTCTGCTGGGACTTCTCCTGTTTTCCAAGAGTTCTCAAAGATTATTACGAGTGGTTCAGAAATGACTCCCGCCAGTTCTTTTAATATTCTTGGATGTAATTCATCCGGCCCTAAAGACTTGAATTCATCTAGTATAGCCAGATATTCCTGTACTACTTCTCTACCTATTCTACGCTTCATTTCCCTCCCTTCCTCACCTGCTCCCCACCCTGCAGGTTGAATACTTCTATCCTTCCGGGAGAAAACTGAAGCAAAGAAGGTATTGAGTAATACTGCGTTCTCTCTTCCCCCGTTAGCAACTGGCCATCTTCTCTGCGCAATGACCTTTCTTATCCTTGTTTTTCCTTTTGCTGCGTACATATCTAAAAAAGCCATTTTTATTGTTTTTAATGTCTCTAGCAAGTCTGACTTCATTCTGTGCTTTAGTTTTTCTGACTTTCTCCCTAGGTATCCTGGCTATTTGCTTGAATTCCTCTTGGGTGGTTTCACTATTCTTCTATTTCCTGTACGTCTGTACATGTTTCTTTTAACACTTAGCTCAGCTGACAATTTTTTCGTTAACTGTTCCAGTTTCTTTAGACACCTGCCATTTTTCCTCCTTATTGGCACCGTTTTCAATTGTGCCTTCAGTATCTTCAGTATCTCACTTTTAAGAAACTCCTTGACCATGGGATTTCAGCAAACAAGTCCCTAAGTTTACAGAAATCAGCTGTTTTAAATTCTAGGATGCGTGTCTGGCTACACTTGGCTGCACTATATTTCATAAGAGAAAGACCAAAGGATTTAATTTAACAATAAAGTGGCAGACATAAATTAATAAAAGATGGAAAAGAACTGCACAAATTTAAGGGTATTGCCTCTCAAGTCTTAAACAGAAGAAGAGATTATAATTTCTTAATTCAATTCTTAATAGAAAAAGAGTGGGAAAAAAACAGAGGGAGTGTCCTTTAACCATCATTGTAAGAGGTATTTAATGCAATCAAAAAAGCTGAAGAAGTCATTAAAAGACAAAAACAAGGAGTAGATGGAGAAACAGAAACAGATATTGGACAAACCGCAGTCCAGAAAGAAAGAAAAGATAAGAAACAACAAAAGAAAACAGAGAAAAAATAAATAAAAGACAAGAGATGGCTTGCTAGCAGGACTATTGCAAGATGAAGAGAAAGGAGAGACAGGAGACAAAACAGAAGAGGAAAGTGAAGAAGAAGAAGCAACAATGAAAAGAAAAAGAGAGGAAGGGAGCTATATAGGATATAACAGCAAAAGCAGAGAAATAAAACCGGAGACAAACTCTAAGGGGTCCAGAAGATAAGAAATGAGTTTGAACATCTTATCCTGGGATGTGAAAGGGCTTAGTGCACAAAGAAAAAAAAAGAGAATTATTCATTTATTAGATAAACAAAAGGTGGATGTCATTTGTATACAAGAAAGTCATATACAGGAAAAGGGTAAGAAAGGGTAAGAAGGAAACACTTGCAAAATGATAAATCAGAAAATAATTATGTCACTTTCAGCAAAAAAGAAAAAAAGCAAAGTGTTTTATGTCAATAATACAAACCAAAGATATTGTCAGAGATTGAAAAGGCCACTACTGTGCTACAGAAATACCAGTACAAAATTCCAAAATCCTGTTTGTTAGAATTTTTGCTCCATAAGAAAATAAACACAATTTTTATAAACACAAAATTAAATGAAAGAACTCTCGAAGTGAATTACAGTGAAATGATTTGGATGGAATGCAGATTGAAATGGGGTAATAAGCCCAGCTATTGATAGAAAAACTTCAACAACAACAAAAAAATCAAGGGAAATTCCCAATAGGTTTCTTTGACCTAACAGAAATCTTAACTTTATCTGACATAGGGAGGTACAAATATAGAACCATAGTGTTAGAAGAGACTACAACAGCCATTGAGTCCAACTCCCCGACATGAGGGAACACACACTCGAAGCACCCACAACAAATGGCCATCCAGCCTGATTCCACCACACTCCAAGGCAGCACCTTCTACTGTCAGCCTGCTCTTACCATTTGGTATTTCTTCCTAATATACTCTTTTCTTTTAGTTTGAATCCATTGCTCCATGTCCTAGTCTTTGGAGTAACTGAAAACAAGCTTGTTCCATCTTCAATATGACATCTCTTCCAAATATTTCAACACGGCTATCATGTTACTTCTTACTCTTCATCAGGCCAAACATACCCAGCTCTCTAAGCCACTCGTCAATGGGCATGGTTTCCAGGCCTTCTACCATTTTGATTGTCCTCCTCCAAACACATTCTAGCTTGTCAATATCCTTCCCTGAACTATGGTGTCCAGAACTGGACACAATATTCCAGGTGCAGTTTGTCCAAAACAGAAAAGAGCAGTACCATCACTTCCCTTGACCTAGACAATATACTCCTACCGACGAAGCCCAGAATGCTATCGGCTTTTTTAGCTGTCTCATCACTACTGACTCATGTTCAGCCTGTGTTCTACTAAGACTCCTTTCACATGTACTGTGGTCAAGCCAGGTGTCACTCATGTCATATCTGTGCATTTCATTTTTTTCCAACTGAGTGTAGTACCTTACACTTCTCCCTGTTGAAATTCATTTTGTTAGTTTTGACCCAGCTCTCCAACCTGTTAAGGTCATTTTGAATTCTGATCCTGTCCTGTGGGGTGTTAGCAACCCCTTGCAATTTGGTGTCATCTGCAAATTTGATAGGAATGCCCTCTGCTCTCTCATCCAAATCATCCCTTGATAAAAATATTGAACAGCACTAGGTCCAGTACAGAATTCTGTGGCACCTCACTAGTCACTTCTCTCCAGGATGAACAGAAACCTCTGGTGAGCACCCTTTGGGAATAAACTATCTAACAACTAGGATAGCATGCGGAAAAACAGGGACACAGTGCCATGAAATCTTTTCTGCATTGTAGAAATTAAAAAAAATGAATAGTGCAGTGTACTCTTTGGTCTGCTGGCTCGGGATCTGAGCCTTCTGCCAATTAAGATCATCATGTCCTACAAATAAAATGACAGCAACGTAAACATGGACACGCTGAAGCAACTATGAGCACATCGTCACTATTCAACAACATGGGACATGATCATCCATGTTTTTTGGCATCTGTGTAGTGGGGTCCTGGAACCAAACTCCAGCAGATCCAGAGGGTCCACTATATCTGTACTGGAGGACAGAATGGCTAGCACAGAAGCACCAGTAAAAATTTTTTAATAACACTAATTATCTAATTTGCTTTATCTAACATGCAATATAATCTCAGTACCTCTGTAATAATTCTTAAGTCAAACTACTGCATGGCTCATCTTGAAACTAAAGAGTAACATTTTCCAGAAGCTGAATTAACATACCTTGGTGCAAATTCGTCAATGGTGAGACCAGCCTGAAGCCCAGTTCTACAGTACTCCAAGCCATCAGCTATAGTATAAGCTAATTCCAAAACAGCATCAGCTCCAGCTTCCTGCATATGGTATCCACTAATAGAGATAGAATTAAACTTGGGCATGTGCTACAAGAAAAGAAGTGTATCAAAATAAATCTGAATACTTGAGTGTGTAGTAGTAGTAGTAGTAATTAACATGTATTAATTAAACAACTCATACCTTTGATGTGTATTGGAAGATGTCAGCAATTATCCGCATGGATGGTTCTGGTGGGAAAATGTATGTATTTCGAACCATGAATTCCTTTAGTATATCATTCTGTATTGTTCCTGTAAGCTTTGATTGAGGCACTCCTTGTTCTTCCCCAGTAACAATGAAATTAGCTAAAACAGGAATTACTGCCCCATTCATTGTCATTGAAACAGACATTTTCTCCAAAGGAATTCCATCAAAAAGAATCTTGGTGTCTTCAACTGTATCGATGGCAACTCCAGCCATTCCAACATCGCCACGAACCCGAGGGTTGTCTGAATCATAACCACGATGAGTCGCCAGATCAAAAGCGACAGATAAACCCTGCTGGCCAGCTAGACCATATAATGAGACTAGTAAGAAAAGGGTTCCAATATGTAAAACAATATTTGCAATTTAATACTGCATCACTGAGCCCAGCCTGCAATGTAGACTTTATGATTACAAATTAATTATTGAAATATAACTCTTTATTCTTAAAAAGCTGAAAATTGTCATTTCAGGATATATCTTGTGGCCAGCTAACAGCGAAGAATATTATCAAAAAGAATGGATGAAATCTCCTGCAAAAATCACATTCAAGAATATAATATAACAAATTAAGAGAAATAAAGAACATTTGAATAAACATTCAACATATTTACTATCATTCTTCGCACAGAATAAATAATCTAACTGCAAATGATCTGGTTTTCAGGACATTATCTTAATTACTATCTTGAAAAAACACCCAACAATCACAGCCCGATATCAAAATGATCGTGACTGAGCTACCATACTAGTTTCTGATATCTACTTCTTGTAATGGAAATAGAAAAGAAACTATGGGTTTTTGTTTGTGGTTTGTCTACTATGTAATCCAGACTCAGGAAGAGTTGGTGCTCTGGACCATTTCTTCTGCAATATGTTGGGAGGGAAAAAATGAAGGAGAAACCCTGGAATGTTTGCAGAGAAACAAGTTTAAATGCCAGGTTCCCAGTTTGGATGTCCATGGATTTTTTTTAGCTGTGTAGGCATCAGAAATGAGCCCACTGGCTTGTTCTTGATAATCCAGAATTGTACTAAATCCCATTTTGTCATGTCATATGAAAGTAGATTTTAGAAACAAGACCCTACTCAAATAACATCATTTCCCCAAACAATTATGATGCTGTATATTAAAATTCTTTATAAGAGCTTGTTTCTATGCAGAGTTGAACATGTCCAATGCCACTGATTCCATAAATTGAAAAATATGTAACTCTTCATACTAACTGGCTACAAAAGCAGCACAGAAATAAAACATAACAAAATCACACGCAGCATGTCAACAGCAGAACCAAGACAAACCGAATTAAATCCAATTATTAATATTTTCTGGAATTAAACACTTCTACCGACTCCTTACAACCCAGATTTAACATTATATTCATGTGAGAACATTCAAAGAATTTAATAAACCTTACAAATCATTTGAAGTTCTGACTTAACAGTACTTCCAAGATAGAAGTCTGCAGCAGCCAACAGGAATAAAACCAAAAATTTGAACTTTGTAAAGGAAAAAGATAAAACAGAGCTTCTCTGTTATGAAACAGAAAAACCTGCTCATCTTTCTTTTTTAATGTTGCATTATAGGACAGTCATTTTTTGATTTCCACTTTTAGAAAACAATAGAAAAAAATATGAAAAGAATGTGGAATCCAGCTATTGGCAGTCAATAAGCATCTTATTGCATATGATGAATAGAGCTTAACAAAGAGAGTACATGGCGATGTTTAACTAGAAACAGACAATATAAACAATCTGTGTCATGCCATATATCATATGCAGCAGGGTGTTTTTTTAAAAAAATTCTGGCAGTGTCAGAATAGTCATCAATCAAAACTAAGTATTTATAGCTGTTTCTAATTCTTTACCAAAAGCTTAAGAAAATAAGCTGAAAGGTCTGAACTTTTAACTTGACAAAAGCAAAATGTCCAATCCTATGGCTGTCCAGTTAAGTACACCTCATCAAGTACAATGAAGCTCATCCCCAAACAAGCTTTCATCATGCTGCACCCTTACAACACAATCAGTTGCATGATCATCGAGCAGTAGGTGCCACTGATAATGATGTAGCTTACTTCCAAAAATGCATACACAGGACTGCACAAAATACTTTCTCACATGAATCAGACAGTACTCTCTCCAAACCTCAATTTTTCAGGAGTGCATCTTACCCCTGATGTTGTCTTTGTAGAATTTATTACTTTCCTCCACAGTACTGAAGCCAGCATACTGGCGGATAGTCCAAGGCCTATAGGTATACATTGTAGGGTAAGGACCACGAGTAAAAGGCTTTATTCCTGGTAATTCTTCAGTAAAGTCTTTTGTATCCCTTGTTGAATACAGAGGTTTAATGGCAATTCCCTCTGGGGTGTACCATATCAACTCCTCTGGATTCTTGCCCTTTAGTTGTGCTTTAGCCATTGCAGCCCACTCCGGGTGGAGTTCATGTAGCGAGCGCTGGACATGCTCTCGGAGCTGTGACCCTGCTTCTTTCTTATAACAGAAAGGCCAGATGCGAAGAATTCCATTCTTGGTCCTTAACATTTTCTACTGAAGTACTCTCTATGGAATGATATATAAATACGATAATGTAACTTCTAAAGAAGAGGCAGGTTTTTGTTTTTAACTAACATAGCAACCACTCTAGAAAGTAAACTAAGAAGAGGAAATGATTACATTTACAGATGTCTAAGATTTGCAGTGTCACATCTACCTTTAGTTTTATTTAAACACTCAATAATTTAAATAGGTTCCGGCAACCAGTTGTGTCAATGGTAGATGCAATCTAGCAAGCTCCACTAGATCACAGTCCCCAGAAGTGTTGTGCTTGACAGAGGGCTCAAAAACTCCGTTGAGCCAGGGAATGGAACAGCCATAGTAGGTCCCAAGGCTCCTGGAGAATTGCATGCTTTGTTGAAGCTGACTTTTTGGTACCTCTACTTATAGATGACAAGAAGCCCTTTGTGTGCTACAGTGTGAACTTGCCTATAACTCTAAAGCAGTGGTTCTCAACCTGTGGGTCCCCAGATGTCTGTGGACTTCAGCTCCCAGAAGCCCCAGCCACTATGGTCAATGCTCAGGGCTTCTGGGAGCTGAAGTCCAAAAACATCTGGGGACGCACAGGTTGAGAACCACTGCGTGAGTCTAAAGCTTTCTTGTATAGCATTTACAGGGACAGTACTTCCTTTTGGATTGCTATTGGAACCACATATGATTTAAGTTCTCAATCCATTTTCTTTTCTTTCTTTCTGATTTGTCACTGTTGATCTGGGACCCAATTACTTCATTTTCATATGCTCAGGTGTGGATATGGATTTTGAACTTTTCTCTTTTTTGGATTTTTAAGGGACTGTTTACTTTTGATGTTGGTATGTTTGTGCTGTTTGGCTATTAAATGACTTTGCTTCTACCTTTGATTTGAATTGTATTTGTACCTGATTAACATCAGTAATGGCGTAAGAATTTATTTCTACTACTTAGACAATCATGTTGGATAATATGAAATTGGAATCTGTAAAGTTACTTGCCCATTTGGTTTCCTGCATAATATGGTACTAATTTTAACATCTATGAGAAAGCCTACAATGAGACTACCTGTTATCTAATGTTTTGGGAACACAGCCTTATCGTTTAAGAAATGTTGAATAGAATTTATCATGGCTTTCATTGTGGATTCTCAAACTAAAAAGAACCTAGAAAGATCTGAGGATGTACCTGAATATTTTTTGCATTTTTTGGCTGCATTTCAATAAGCTAACTTACTTAACTGAGAAAAGGTTTGAAATGCTTATAGAACAACTGTCACGAGAGCTTAAAGATAGATTTGACGAAGACAAGGATCCCAAATCACAACAAATGGCTGAAATGACATGTTGGCAACCAGAGTAAAAAGAAGACGCAACATAATTGCTACAAAAATTGACCTGAGACTCAGAAATTATGCTGCAAGTTGAGATACACACACAAAAAGAGCTGGAGAGAGCCAATACAGCTGAAGAATGTAAGGGATGTCACAATCCAACCAGTAATTATGATGTTGAATGCTCAAAATTATGGTGAACTGGTATCTTTTTGGACAATTTATCACAACTAGCCTGTGAGATTACAAGAAGCTTTTTTGGAAAAACGGAGAACAACAATTCACTGATGGACTTATTGATGGTCAAATTTCCCAGGAAAAATGTTCTCTTTAGCTGGGACAGACCTGAAGAATTAATTTTCATGCATAAGGACGTAAGACACAGATTATGCATGGTTGTCTTGATGAAAGGCCTTCTAGGATTACTTATTATTTTGTTCTTGGGAAAAGAACAACAGAAAGAAGTAAAAGAGGAAGAAAAGGCTTTATGATTTATGAAAATGGTTTATGATTATGAGCTACTAGAAGGAAAAAGTGGGATTGAGGATATTTGATGCTGATATAGCTTTTTTTCTACATTTTTTCCTCTCCTTAATTTTAAATTAATCACTTACACTATCACAAAAATAATAATTGCAAAATAGTTTTACTGTCATGTCAGCATTTCTCCTAGACATGTAATGGTCTGTGGAATGGGGGCAGGCATGTGTAGGTATGTAGAAATGCTGAGTGTGACAGGAATACTGGGAATATAGTTGAGAATCAGTAGTGATCAGATTCTTAGAGAACAAATGGCCAGTACTGGTTATTAGTTGGAGCAATAAATATAAATTTAACCAGCTTAGGTAAAGAACATTTGTTGTTGTGTTCAGGTGATAGCAATCAGAAGATGATTTACAAGGATTAGGCTGAAGGTTACAAGGGGGGGGTTAAAATTAAAATATCAAAGACCAAGGAGGAAATTCTAAAGATCAAAGTGATTGTAGAGAGGAGTTGTTTCAACAAAAGAAAACCAATTTTGCAACTATGGAGAGGGGTGTAAACCTTCAAGAACTACCAATGGGCATCAGGAATAGATGCTGATGGATTATGTCTTACTGTATAACAAAGTGGCTGATGTAAGGTATTAACTCCAGCAACATGTAAAGTCTCTGACTTTACATCCAGCAACATTAGTTTTACTAGCCTATTGTGTTTCCAATTTCCATCATGGAAATTATACATGTGTTTTCTTGAGCAAGACAGAGTGGCAGTTACTGACATTTACTTTTTTTGTTGCTTTTTAAAAAAATACTTGCTATACAGAGAATTATTATCTTAAAAATAACTAATTTTTAACATAAATAGAATAAGAACAAGTTACTAATGAGTAAATCTGTTAAGTAGGTTTTTAAATATGACTTTCAATAACTAAGTTAGAATTATTATCAATAATTTACTTAGAATTATCAGCTATTAACTCATATTGTAAGTTTAGATTTACAGTAGTATGAAGATAATAGACAAGTACTTACTTTAAGTCTAGTTTATAATCTATTGCTTAGTTGTTACTGTTTGATTATTATTCACTGTTTGCAGCAGGGCTATCAGGAGTGTTTTAGTTGTACATTTCTGCATGGCAGAGTGTTGGACCAGACAGTCCCCACATTCCATTCCAATTCTATGATTTTATACGATTTAAAAGATATTAAAGTTAACCTCAACCAAAAAGGCATAAATCTTTCTGCATGTTTTGCATAAAAAATCAAATACTTATATTCTGATTCAAGGTAGGAAATGCCTGACCTCCTAGACCAGTGGTTTCCAAACTTTGGTCCTCTAGGTATTTTGGACTCGCAGAAGCATCAGTCAGTTTGGCAAACAGGTAGGTATTCTGGGAATTGAAGTTCAAAAATCTGTAGGATCAAAATTTGGGAACCACTGTTCTAGACATTGCACAGCAACATAGAAAAGTGATTTCTATGGATTCTGACCATTGCTCCCTTTAGAGTTGTACTGTCAACTCTGGCTGGTCACAAATTCCCCAAGGTTACAGGCAGGATTCTTTATTATCTGTGTTAGTGACCCCTGACACTATCCGGTAGTTTCCCATCCAAGTACAAATTACGCTTGACCGTACTTAGCTTCCAAAATCAAACAAAAGCAGAAGTTTTTAGGGTGGAATGCCAGTGTTAAGTTTTGGACTACAATCCCTACTGCAACTCACTATCAGCTATGATAATTAAGATTTCTGAGTTAGGCATCAAAATCTCTGGAAAGACAAAATGCCCCACAGCTGCTTTAGCTGAATCCTACTTTGCACCAGCGTGGTTAGACAAGGCTGAGAGAACCCCTCTCCCACTGAATTCTGGAAAGAAGAGGGGTCATAATTTAGGCCTACTGAGAAATTATACCTCTCAGTTCTGCAATCCACACTCTTGACTCTGGAAATGCTGTCTCAAGTTGAAAGGCCCAAATCACTTAAAAAAACACACAAACATTTTCATAGAATCATAGAAATGTAGAGTTGGAAGAGACTCCAGAGGCCATCCAGTCCAACTCCCTGCCATGCAGGAACACTCTCAAAGCACTCCCGACAAATGGCCATCCAGCCTCTGCTTAAAAACATTTTAGACTACTAGTTCTCCACTTTTGGCTCTCCAGATGTTTTCAACTTCAACTCAGAAGATTCCTCAGCACATTATCCTGGATGGGAAGTCTGGGAACATCTGTGAAGCCAAAGTTAGAGAACCACTGCTTCAGACCACGGGTGGGTAGATGTGATTCTCCAGATGTTCAGCTCCCCAGATCCCTCACTGTTAAGTAGACCTGGCCACACAAAATCTGACGGCCCACGGCTTTCCCACCCCCTGCGTTAGATGGGGCACCGAAAACAGGGAGCGACATCGAGCCACACACTGCCTCAGTCCGGCAGCGGAAGCGAAGATATCTCACCACCACCAGATCTCCCACAAAGGTAACGAGGAACGAAGAAGGCCCTCTCACCCAACCTCAACACCATCCACCCTACGCGGAAAGTTTCCTTCTGACGGAAAAAGAAAAAATTCACTGCGCCGGCGCCGTTTAGCCTTCCCGCATGCGTAGTCGCAGTGAAGATGTGCGCCTGCGCCTTGGCTCCGCGGGAAGGCTTTTGAAGTGTTTTGCCGTTTCGGGGTTTCTTTGAATTCCGAGGAGTGGCGTTTCAGATTATGGAAGCGCGAGCGGTGAGTGCCAGAACGAGAGGGTAGACGGCGGGAAGAAGGTTTTCTACCAGAAGTGTCGCAGCTTGACGGTGGGAAGATGAGAAAGAAACCTTTCAAGGTGACAACGACTTCACCAGTTAGAATGCCCAGGGCTTTCCTTGGCTGAATTAGGTGTCTCTTAAAAAGAAAAAAAAAAGTTGGAGGCTTATTGCAGGTCGGGGTTTCCTGGCCTCACGTCCGTTTCAGCGAGTGGATCAAGAGCTGTGCTTGGCGCGGCGGGGGGGGCTTATATGTAGAACTCCGATAAGGGGAGGGGGGTTGTGGGGAGCGTGGGGGCTGCGGAAATGCGGGCGGACTGGGACCGATACTGCTAGTTTAGCCGCACCGGGTCAATGGCAGTTTTTAAGGGCGGAGAGGCCTTTGGTACACGGCGAGCCGTCGTCTTGGAGGGAAAGGTGTGGGTCTTGGTGAGGTTTGCCTGGCGTAAGAGCAGCATACAGGGGCTGATCTGAAGAGTTTGGCTTTGAGTCCTAGTGTTTAGTAGGGTAGTCGTTTTCTAGAGGCGCTTAGCCGAGAGCTTGTGGCGCGTTGTAGAAATTTTATGAGAGAAAGACCGTTATTGTTTATTGTTAACAGAAAGATATATTTTTTTTGCTTTCTTTGCTTTTCAGCCGCAAAGATTTCCAGTAGTGCTTACAAAGATCTGAAATAAGAGTCTGTCTGCTGGTTTATATTACAAAGGACAATATAGAAAAGAGAAAGGGGTTGGGGAGAGGGGAATAAACAATCCCAGGCACTGCTTCTGAACCCTTTAGGGGTCGTGAACGTAATTAATATTGCTGACGCTATTGTTTGCCAGCGCGACGGCTTGCCGATTCACAAAATGACAACTATGATGGTTATGGCCAATCGTAAAACACTTGTTTCCCAGGTGGCAAACTCTTGAGAGTAGAAGAAAAATAACATGTCGGAAGAAAAGTATGTAAAGACAGTTTTAATTAATTTGGCATTGATTTCTATCATTTTACTAATAAAGATTGGCATTTTAATTTTTTAATTTTTCAAGTTCCTATCCACCTCCATAGAAGGCTCTGCTGAATGTTTCAGTTCCATTTCCTTGATGTTATGATAGCTGGTCTTTTATTGTTTTTTGAATTGTAAAATGTTCCAAAGACAAAGTCAGTCTTTTGAAACCACAGTCTGTAGGACTAGTACTCATTTCTTAGAAGAGCAAATTGATGAAACTTACGTGACTTGGTCAAGAAATTGGGTGGTTTCTCTAAGACAAAAGTGGGAGGCTGCACTTGAAATACCCAGTCGTAAAAGTGTTCTCACAAAGCACAAAAACAGTTATTTCACAAATAGCCATCTAGCAGTGATCAGGTAAACACATCCAGGCAAGCCACACATCACACACAAATATATACAGGCAAAACATCCATCATTACAAGATACACACACCTCAGGAAAATCACCAACTGTACCAGAAAGCTACTTTGATCCCATGCTGTGAGACAGGCAGTTATTTAATTACATTAAACAAACTAATCAAACACACATCATAGCCAAATAGAAACAATGCCCAGCCAAGCACACACAGCACAGACACTGCTATTCATTCTAGTACCCCTCTTGTGGTTTTCCCTACCACCCTGAAGGTTAACTTTTTTGTGCAGCTATTTACATGTTGGGCTGCAAGTATTCTCCATTTTTTCCCCTCAGAATACCTCTAGCTCATTAGTGAGTAAAGTGCATCATTATAGCTGCACATGGCCCCGTCCCCTCTGTTTTTGTGGGCCTTGATTCCTCTTGGACTCTTTGTTCAGTCTTCTTGCCAAAAAGGGGGAAGTGAATTGCCTCATTACATCTGAATCCTAAAATATGGTTAATTGTACTTACATCTGTGAAAACAAATCACTTTCATAATTATTGTGTCTTGAAGCTGTCTTTTTTTCACTTTCTATATTCAGCACTAGTAACTGCGTTTGGACATGAACAAGTAGTCTTTAGTCTACAGTAAAGCTCAAAAGATTTTGAATTACTACTTGTGGCTGTGCAAGAGGTAACAAAAGGCTAAGACTGTGTTTCATCCTTGTTATGCTGAACTTAAAATAATGCTAAAACTTAAACCATAATTTAGTGTAATCAGTAAGTAGTCAGGAGTGTCTGTGCTGTTTGTGTATGCTTGGCATAATGGTCAGTTTATTCTTAGGAAGCCACATTGCTCATCTCAGTAAGATGTTTGTTATTATTATCTCTGTATGTTTTGTACCTAATTTTCAAAGTCTTGAAATTCCACTATTGTTCTTTTGGCAAGACAAGAGAAGTCATACTGGCAGGAGAATCTAAAGAGAAACTAGAACCTCCCAGAAGAAAAACACAATCAGGTGGAAGACAACGAAAGAGAAACTTAGAGAGAGAAGTAAGTATCTTCAAATGAAAAGTGATGCTGAGGGAGAATAGTGAAAGGTAAACAGGAAAAGTTAGGATATAAATATGTTTAGTCTGCAGAAGAGAAGGTTAAGAGAGGGGACATGGTAGCCATGTTTAAATATTTGAAGGGATGTCATGTGGAGGAGGGAGCAGGCTTGTTTTCCACTGCTCTAGAGACTAGGACAAGGAGCAGTGGATTCAAGCTGTAGGAAAGGAGATTCCTCCTGAACATCAGGAAGAACTTCCTGACGGTCAGATCTGTCTGGCAGTGGAATATGCTGCCTCGGAGTGTGGTGTAGTCTCCTCTGGAGGTTTTTAAGCAGGGGCTGGATGGCCATCCATTGGGAATGCTTTGATGTGTGTTCCTGCATAGCAGGGGGTTGGACTGGATTTCCCCAGTGGTCTCTTCCAACTCCAGGATTCTATGATTTTATGAATATAAAAAAGTGTGAGTGTGTGTATCAAATATAATAGATCACTAAAATAATTATTAAAATTAACACTGCACAGTTCACACTATGAATAGCAGTATGGAAAAAGGTCCATGGGGCATAAATCGTACGTTGATGGAAAAAAGATGGCCCAAGGTCTCATCCAAGTCTTTATTTAAACAGAAGCCAGACACGTTTCAACTAGCAGTCTTTCTCATTGGCCAATGTAAATCTTACATTGTCCAATATTTCTTCCAGACAAAAGGTTGATGTGTTAATCATAATGTTGTGTTAATGCATATTCATAACAATATTCAAAGTACACATGTTTACAAAGAACCAACTTGAATCCAGTGCTTACTGACATTAGAGTTTAGATTTATACAAAATAAAAATGCCATCTCTTCTGCACTCCTCATAGCTAGCACTCAGGTTTTTTTTATATATTAGTGTAGTAAGATTTCCACTGCAACTTCTGTGCCTCATCTGTCATTACTTATGGTATCCTGAGTCAAGGCTACAATCCAGCATATACTTGCAGTTAATTAACCTTCAAACATAACAGATCTTTCTTAAAATACGTTATTGTATGGGTTGACTGCAGTTAACAATCAAATCCATGATATACATAAAAATACATTTTCAAATAAACATTATAAATAAGAAACTAGAATAAAATACTAGCAAAGGATGTCTTTCAAAAAGGAAGAGACAAAAAATACTAAAAATACTAACACAAAAAATACTAAATCAGAACAAGAATTCTACAAGTAACAACAGTTGAACAACATAACAATTCTAGATACCAGACATGAATGCTACAGATCATCTGCATATACATGTAACGTAAACACAAGACTTGAAGACAGTCATGGTAATAACAAGTATACACCATTATACAAAATGTGGGTAAATAGCCAAAAACAGAAAATGAAGACGAAACTGGCCAGAATACTCTCATGCAGTCTACATCTTCATTTAAACTACTGGGAATTAGAGTATTCAATCTCTGCACCCAATGTAATTCTCCCCCTACCCCAATTTATTACATCCTTCTCTATTTTTAATCACAATTTTCTCTGAGCATCAAAGCACCTTTCCCCTTGTGCTTAAACTCATAAAAATGCTTCACTAATGATGCATGCATTTTTCTGGTTCTGATATAACTTGTGTGTTCACAAATACAAATACTTATTTTCCTTGTGGTCATTCCTATGTATAATAGATTAGAGATACTATGTGACATAGATTATTCCTTGTATGTTGCAAGTAAATAGCTTTTTAAGATGATATTGTTTGTTGTCCAATAGATTATTGAAGTATTTTAACCTACAACAATTAGAATGCACACTGCAATTCCCGTATGGAAATTGTCCAACATATCTACTCCGATTTACAGCAGCGTCCACTGATTTTATAGGGTGTCTCATTGCTGTGTACCAGCATGTCCCTGAAAATCTGTCCACGTTTAAAAATGATCACGGGGACTCGTTTATATACGGGAATGTCCTGCTGCCAAAACCAGTAGTTGTGTATGATTTCTCTAAGTTGATAGTATGTATAGTAAATCAGTGGTAAAATCATGCTGTCTCATTTGATATTCCTTTTTTTACTTCGTAAAACTCATTTCAATTTGTTCCCACTGCCTCATACATAGTGTCACACCTAAACAGACAGAAGTTCCCCCAGCTTTGTGCCTGGCGCACTTAAAAGACTGAACACTAGTCAAGTGTCTTCCAAAAGAAGCTTTTATTGATTAAAGGTCCTAGATCTTAAGCAAATCAAGGACCCAGACAAAGGCTTTGTAATCCTTTAAATACGTTTTTGCCAGTATTGTCAGGATCTGAATCCACACATGCAAATAGTACAGTGCATAAACACTATTTATTTGGAGTGAGGTACATTGTACAAGACTTTAGTGAGGAGAGTGCAGTTCAAAAGCAAATACCAGAACTTTAGAATCTCTGCTTTCCTTCCCCCTTTTCCAAGAGATCTTGAAGCAGTGAGAACCAGGCAGCGCTTATCAGTAAATTCCTAGCAAATGTTTATCTAATAGTCTCTGGTATCTAGGCTTCTTGGTTAAAAGCAGGCTGCTACTTATGATACACTGTCCCATTACTTTAATATGGAGGGCATCCCGACATCCTGCCCGTCCCAAAAAAAAAAAATGCAAGAAAGTTATATGAAGCGATGTCTGGGTTAGCGAAATAAAGGAGCATTAGTTGATGAGTGAGGAAGAGCAAGGCAGTAATAAAACATTAAACAGGAAAAAATAATAATAGTGGTGAATGAGTTAGGCAGACAGAGGGGGTGGTAGACATGCTAAAGTGGATTTATCTGTTGGTGGTTGTAGAGACTGGTGAGGTAGGCATCGGTCCCTGAAGAAGTCTGCAAAGGGGCTGACTTGAGCAAGCTGCAAAGAAAAACAGGGTGGATAAGTTTATAAGCTGGATGTAGGGGAAGTTCAAAACTGACTTCATTAATGGCTTGTTTGATGGGGAAAGGACCAATGTATTTATGGGAGAGTTTTTTGGAGGGCCCATCAGAGATCAAATGTTTTGTGGAGAGGTAAACAAGGTTTCCCGGCTTGTAGTTAGGGTTGCATTGTCTTTTCCTATTGGCAAAGTGTTTGTGGGAGGCTTTTGAAGCTTCAAGTGAAGAGTGGACAGCATCCCAGTTTTGAGAGATGTTTTGAGCCCAGTTGGCAACTGATAGGGCAATGTTAGTGTTGATTTCTTTAGAGAGAAGCAGGAACCGCTTGAAACCTGTGCCGTAGACAATTTCAAAGGGAGTTTTTCCAGTCGAGGAACACATGGCTGAATTGTAGGCAAATTCAGTGAAGGGTAGGAGAGGTACTTAGTTGTTTTGGTTGGAATTAATAAAGCAGTGAAGGTATTATTCCAGAGCTTGATTGATGCATTCAGTCTGCCCATCCATCTGTGGATGATGGCTGCTGCTGAGTTTCTGAACAATCCCAATGGACTTAAGGAGTGCAGTCCAGAACTTGGAAGTGAATATAGATTCTCTGTCAGAGATGATGGTGGATAGCAAGCCATGGAGTTTCCAGATATTAGTGATAAAAAGGTCGGCAAGTTTCTCCGCAGTGGAGACTTTTTTGAGAGGAATGAAGTAAGATTGTTTGGAGAAATGGTCAGTCACAACTCATATGACATGGCAGTTGGGGAGACCTACTATATAGTCCCAAGAAATAACGTCCCAAGAGATCAAGAGCACAGGTAGGGGTTGGAGTTGCACATAGTACAGTTCTTAATGTAGTCCTGCACGTATTTGGTTAGACCAGCAGTGGAATAGTTTTCTGATGGCATGGAGTGTCTTAAGAAAACTGAAGTGTCCGGCAGGTTTGGAGTCATAATATTTTTTCAATACTTCTGGTCTGCAGTTTGATTTGGAACCAATAAAAACCAAGCCATTAGTCCAAGCAACTGCAGAAGGGTGGTTTTTTAGCCAGTCATCAGAGGTGTAAGCAGTCTTCATGGCTAGCTGGAAGGCAGAATCGAAGGTAGAAGAGATTGAATAGCAGGTGCGTTCTTGTGCGTGCACGGTAACTTGTAGTGTCGGGTGTGAACAGAGTCTGTTCCTTAGGAGGTGAAGGATGGCTGGGTGATTCGTGGCAAGGGAGTCTGGACAGAGGGTCAGCCAATGTATTTGTTTTTCCTGGTTTGAAAACAATTTTAAAGTTAAAGCATTGAAAAAAATTCAGCCCAGCGTGCTTGTTTAGGGGTTAATTTTCTGGTGGTTTTTGAGGTCTCTAAGTTGCGGTGATCAGTCCAAACTTGGAAGGGTGATATTGCGCCTTCCAAGAAATGTCGCCAAGTTGTGAGAGCAAAGCGGATGGCCATGGCTTCCTTTTCCCATATTGGCCAGTTACACTGGGATTTGGATAGCTTTTTGGAGATGAAAGCGCAGGGCTTCAGATGTCTGTCATTGTCACGCTGGAGGAGTACTGCTCCCATCGCAAAGTCAGAGGCAACGGTTTATATTATAAATTCTTCCTCGGTGTTGGGGAACAACAGAAGCGGTTCCGAGGTCAACTTGCATTTGAGTGCGTTGAAAGCAGCTTGGCAGTTTTTTGTCCATGTAATCTTTTTTTGGGAGTTTTTCATTGGGGTTAGATTTCTTTAAAAGATCAGGTAGAGGAAGGGCAGTCATGGCGAAGCCTTCGATGAAATTGTGGTAGAAATTGACGAAACCAAGGAATTGTTGTAGTTGCTTTCTTGTTCTTGGAGCTGGCCGATTCAAAATTGTCTCAAACTTGGATGGGTCCATGTTTAGGGTGTTGTTGCAAACCTGATATCCGAGCTAGTCAAAAGTCTGAGTGTGAAATTCGCATTTTGAGAGTTTCACAAGGTCATTGTCTATAAGTCTTTGTAATACAGTGCAAACAAGTTCTGTGTGCTGAGGTAGTGTATCAGAGTTGATCAAAATGTCATCTAGATAGACAACTACAGCATTGTACGGGAATTCTTGCAAGATGGAGTTGAGGAACATCTGGAAAACTGCGAGCCCTGCTTGTAATCCAAAAGGAGGGACTATCCATTGGTAATTCCCCAGGGGGGTCGAGAAGGTGGTTAGCCATTCACTGTCAGGATCCATTCTTACTTGGTGGAAAGCCTCTTTAAGGTCTAGCTTGGTAAAGTATTTACCTTAAACTAATTGGCTCATCACATCCACTGTGAGTGGAATCGGGTAAGCATTAGGCAGTACAGCCTGATATATTAAATTGTAATTCACAATGAACCTGGTCTCCCCCGTCTCGGTTTTGCCAGAAAAATATTAGGCTAGCTATTGGTGCGGAGGAAGACTTAATAAAACCATGTTGCAAATTTTTGTTCAGGAATTCCTTTAGGGCAGTGGTTCTCAACCTGTGGGTCCCCAGATGTTTGTGGACTTCAGCTTCCAGAAGCCCCAGCCACTATGGTCAATGCTCAGGGCTTCTGGGAGCTGAAGTCTAAAAACATCTGGGGACCCACAGGTTGAGAACCACTGCTTTAGGGCCTCTAGCTCTTGTTTGTTCATGGGGTAAATTTTTGGTTTAGGAATTTTGGCGCCATCTATCAGGCTCAATTTACAGTTAAAGTCTCTATGCAGTGGGAGTTTATCTGCTTCATGGTCTTCAAATGCCTTCTGCAGGTCCCAGTACTCTTGCGAGATTTTCTGCAGTTCTTTGGGGCTAAGCTTAAGTGCTGCGTTTGCTGATGACAGTTTCGGCACATCTTTGGAACTTTTTGTTTGTTCTAAGACTCCTCGGGTCCAGTCAATTCTAGGATTCTGTCTTTTTAGCCAATCGTGCCTGAGGACACTTGGAATCCAACTTTGTTTGGTACTAGGAATTTCAAGTGGCCCCGAATTCCTCCCACCTGAATAGAGATGGATTTGGTACGCTCCCTGATGGGGCCTCCCGCAATATGCGAGCCATCCATTTGTGATAACCTGACGGCTTTCTTGAGGGGTTTAAACTCCACAGCAAGCTCTTTGGCCAGTACGAGGTTCAGTAAGTTTGTGGTACATCCTGAATCAACCAATACCTGGTACTTTAACTCCCCATCTGCCCCTTGTAAAACTACTATAACATAGACATGTTGAGTTTTGGCTGTACTTGCATTCGCCGACTGGTCCAGGTCCCACTCATCACTGTCAGAGCCTGAGATTGGTTGCAGGCTGTCCTTGCCATCACAGACCTGAGCGGACAGTCCACCGCCCGGGCATTTGGTCTGCAGCTTCGGGGTGTCAGTCCTGCGGGATGTGGGCTTAGTGGAAGAAGTTGTTGGCTTTTCCTCCATGGCCTTCTTTTGGTCTTGGCAATTATTAGCAGTGTGACCTCTCTTCCCACATAAGAAGCAGGTCCCTTCGTTCAGTCGTTTCTTTCTCTCTTCGTTGCTTAGGAGGGTGGATTTTCTGGCTCCTGGAGGTCTGCGGCCACTGTCTTGGGCCTGTCTTTGTCTGGAGAGTTGGACACTTTCTAGGAGGCTTTCTACTTCGCCACCTAGCTTCATCCATCCCAACAGACTGGCAGGGTTTCCTTGATAAAGGCACTGATTCAGAATGGTGTGGTTCAATCTATCCTGAAAGAACTGCTTAAGTATGTCATCTTTCCATTCTGGGACCTTAGTCACTAATTTTCTAAACTCCCAGGCATACTCTCCAATGGTTTCTTTTCCCTGGCACAGTTTCCTGAGTTGGTGTCTGGGTTGCTCTTGTATAAAGGAGTCTTCAAACCTTTCTCTGAGACAGTGCATGAACAGCTGGAGGTCTGCTGTTTCCTCAGCTCATGAGTCAAACAAACTGGTCACCCACTCCGCTGCTTTGCCTTTGAGGTGCTGGCTCAAGTATCTCACTCTGGCGACATCGTCATTGAAGCTGTTCCCATAGTCAGCCGTATAGTTGGAAGCCATGTTGAGGAAATAATTGAGGGTAGCTCCTTCCTCATCATATGTAGCTTTCATCTCTCGAAAAGGTCTTGGCCCTGCTTGAGGTGCCAGTCCCTCAGGAGGTGCTGGGGCTGCAGCAACAGGTGCTGCTGCTATGGGCATTTGCTGTTGGGCACATCCCAGCTGAAGTATCAGGATCCTCCAGTCAGCTAGCTGAGCTCTCAGCCTGGATATCTCTTCTCGTTGTAGTTCCACTTCTTCTTGGGCTAAAAGTTGCTCCGTCAGGTTAGTTTCGCTGGTTGCAACATCCCATTGCATGGCGCGGCAGCATTATCTGTGAGCCATATCAGGACGCTCTCCCCAGGCCCAGGTTTGACCAGTAATCAGGGTAGTCACAGGAATCACAGGTCGCACCTTAGCTTGTGCGTCTGTGGGCCGGCTGGGGTCCAGTTCAGCTCCCTTGGCTCATTCATCACTTTGGGTCTCGGTGGCTCTGCCGACCGTTCCCTCTTCCAGCAATTCTTCTCTGGATGTTTGGTACATGGTATAGAATTTGCTGGGGAGTCTCCTCAGTCTGTCAAGAACTGAATCCACACATGCAACTAGTACAGTGTATAAACACTATTTATTTGGAGTGAGGTACATTATACAAGACTTTAGTGAGGAGGCTGCAGTTCAAAAGCAAATACCAGAGCTTTAGAATCCCCGCTTTCCTTCCCCCTTTTCCAAGAGACCTTGAAGCAGTGAGCACCAGGCAGCCCTTATCAGTACATTCCTTGCAAATGTTTATCTAACGGTCTCTGGTACCTAGGCTTCTTGGTTATATCCCATTACTTTAATATGTCCCGACAAGTATCATCTCATTGCTTACAAGTTTAGTATCCATCATTTGATAAGTTATTTAAAATCCTAGCCAAGACACTCAGTAGGTTACTTCATCATTTTTGGCGTACGTACTACCCTATTCCCAGGTCATGCTGACATATTGGCTTCCTCTTTTTAGCCATATCAGTTGGCTCCATTTACTAAAGAATCCTTTGATGTTCCTTATTATAGTACCAACTGTCCCTTTGTCCAATTTTAACTTTCCCAGATGGCTGCATGGCAGTTATAGTTCATTAATTCATTTAATTTTCCAGCTAGTTCTTGGCTTCTTCTTTTCTGCATGTCCTTCCTATGATCCTTCCCTTGAACCCATCTTTATAGTTTCCATTTCCATGTGGACTATTACAGCAAAGCTCTTAATAACCACTTCAGGAAACTGACAGTACTAATACTATCAATCAGCTTAGTAAGTTAGCAAAGCAACCTTGCATTTTCTATACAATATCCACCTTCATTGCTTCAATAGCTTGCCTGAAAGGGGTATCTTCTATCTAGAAATTGCTGTTTAATAATGGTTACTTGTTTGAAGAAAGATTCTAAATTGCTGCAGTTTCATCTTATCCTAGTTTATGAATGTGGAAGATTCCTTTCGATGTGTGAAGAAGGATACCTATATCTTAGGAAAGAGTTAACATCGTGTAGGTTTCGTATGAATATCAGTAAATGGCCATCTTTGTTATCTCAGTATCCCAGAAATGAATACACCTAGAGTCATATGTCATGTCAGACTTGATACTGGTATGAATGGAATTAAGATATGTCCCAAACTGTGATAAGCTTTTCTCATTATCTTTCCGTATTAGTAAAATGTCATCTAAGTATCTTTCATACACCATGATATATTTCTTATGAGAGTTATTTTCATGTCTTACATATGTTTGTTCAGATCAATTCATGTAGATATTAGCCAGTTGTGGGGCAAGCTTGCAACCCATAGCTGTGGCTGATATTTACCCATTGTTGTTGTTTTTGTTGCTGTTGTGTGCCTTCAAGTTGTTTCCTACATATGGCGACCCTAAGGTGAACCTATCAAGGGGTTTTCTGAGGCTGGGAGTATGTGACACGCCCAAGAGTACTAAGTGGGTTTCCATGGTCGAGCAAGGGAATTAAACCCTGGTCTCTAAGGTTGTTGTCCAACTCTCAGACCACTACACTACACTGGCGTTCAATTACCTTAATTCAAATAGGAAGCCTTTTCTTTGCAGCAGAAATCACTGTACCACACTGGCTTTCTCTGCTAATAGGATTTTGCCATAAATTGAAAATAGTTCTTCTTTAATGCTATTTCATCTAAACAGTGCAACAAAATTGTGGGTGGAGCTGAAGCATTATTTCTTTTCTTAAATGTTTCTTCAATAGTTATCATGACCTCTTCCTGAGGTATGTTGGTATATAACAACATGATATCCATAGTCACCAACGTAATAGGTATAGAATCCATTTTTGTTGTCTCAAAGTTTAAATAATCAGTGATATCCTTAATATAAGATTTAAATCAAGTACAGATGGGTTTTTTTAAAAAAAGAATCAATATAAGTAAACATAGGTTCTCAGACTGAACTATAGCCTGAAATGATGGGACATCCAGGAACAGGCTAAATCACCTCATTAATTTTAGGGAGAAGATAAAAATTGAGGTATCTACTCCTCCCCTTGAGAGAGGTATTTATATGTAGAAATATAACCTAATAATGCTTCTATAAGATGTGTAATATTTCTCTTTATCAATGAAGTTGGATTACAGTCTCATGATTGGTTATGTAGTGAGTTGTTCAGTTCTCTATTTGCTTCTGTTTGTAATATAATCTATCCCTAGTTACAAGTGCTCCTCCCACTTATCTACTGGTTTAAATATTATGTCTTCTCTATTGCTTAGATTAAATGAAGCTAGTCTCTCCCTACTAGTCAGGTTCATTCCTGTTAAGCTTCTGAACTCCCTTTACCATATTTGAAATGCAGTTGGCCCTTCACATTCACTAGGGCTAGGGGCTTAGGATGCTCACAAAATGAAAAAATAGCAAATATCAAAGTGTGTATGTGTGCTGGAAAGGGGCTGAGGCATGGTGTGAAGAACAGGCACCCAGGGTCTAAACCAGGTCAGGGAGAGGAGATAGATTGGCATGATAGCTGTATACTGCTTCTCTCTTGCCCATTTCCTTTCTTAGCTGGGAGTGTGTATAGGGAGGTTTGTGGTGCTGAGGAACTGGGCTGTGATCCATCCTTAGCTGGCCATGACGTAGCTGGTGGAGGAGAAGGAGAACCAGAGGCAGGTTTTTAAAGCACTACATAGCCTGAGACAGAAGGTTCCCCTGGGAAATAATTGCCTGAGGTGGGGGGAGCAGGGTTTGAAGAAATTTGCAAATAATCAAATCCGTGAAAGTCAAACTGGCAAATTTGGAGAGCTTTAATTCTGGAATTAAAGAGTAATGCTGTTAGTATCCTGAAGGTCCAAAGATGCTGTAAATGGAGCTGTGACAGGCCCTTACTTATCCCAGATTGGTGTAGCAGTTCCCAATCTGATAAGTCACTCCCCTTATAACGCCACCTTTGTGTAAAAGTTGAGGCTTTTCAATCTTTGTTTAGAACCACTTAATAATTTTATAGTAGCATGTTTTCTGTGTTACTTCATATACTGTACACAACTCAGCAGAATCAGTATTTACAAAAAATAAACTCTAACATTTATTAAGATAACAATCAAAATATAGTAGCGGTTCAGATTTCAAAAGCAGATCAAGGTTGATAAATTTGAGGGATGTGTCCTGGTGGATGTAGTATATTGATCTGATTGGATGATACAACCTGGTGAAATAAATCTCATGACTGGAATGTAGCAATAGAGAGGTATAACCTATTTCAAAGAAATAGACCAAACATAAAAGCACTATATGCCAGAGACATTTACACTTGTGAAGGGATTCATGACTTAAATCCTGGAAGCCAGATTGAGGGCATTTGGGTAAAAATTTAGCGGGAGAGAAACAACAGTGATGTCATTGTAGGAGTCTACTACAGACCTTCAAGCCAGACTGAGGATTTGGATGATGCCTTCCTAGAACAGATGACAAAACATTCAGGAAAGAATGATATAGTAGCAATGGAAGATTATCCTGATATTTGTCCTGATACTTGTTGGAAGTCAAACTCTTCCAAGCATTTCAGGTTTGATAATTTTCTCACTCACCTAGCAGACAATTTTGTAGTCTGGAAGGTAGAAAAGGGAACAAGTGGGCTAGCTGTTTTAGATCTGATCCTAACCAACAGTGATGACCTGGTTAATGGGGTGGAGGTGGTGGAATCATTAGGTTGAAGTAACCATGTTCTTCTGGAGTTGATTATACAGCAGAAAGGGGAAGCCAAGTGTAGCCAGACATGCATTCTAGACCTCAAGAAAGCCAACTTCAGTAAACTTAGGGAAATACTGTGAGTGATCCCACGGTCAGGAATATTTAAAAAGAAGGGGGTTCATGATGGATGGGACTTTCTTACAAGTGAGATATTGAAGGCCCAATTTCTAACAGTTCTAGTGAGGAGGAAAAATGGGAGGTGTCTAAGGAATCTGGGATAGATGTCTAAAGAACTTTCAATGGAACTAAGATTACAAAATTTAGGCGTACAAGAAGCAGAAAAAGGGGGAAATTGCCAAAGAGGAATTCAAACAAATATCTAGCAAGTGTAGAGAGAAAGTCAGAAAAGCAGAAGCACAGAATGAGCTCAGGCTTGCAAGAGAGATTCAAAAGAGAAGGAGGGGCTTCTTTGGTTATGTCTGTAGCAAAAGGAAGAACAAGGAAATGGTAGGACCTGTGGTAAAATGCTAGCAGGGGACAAAGAAAGGGCAGAACTACTGAACATTTTCTTGCCTTGATCACCTCCCAAAAGGAAAACAGTGATCTATATGGGGAAAATGCAGCAGTTGATGTGACGGGGAAATGAAGCACAGCGTAGCTGAAGAGGCAGTACAGGAATGCCTGGCTACTCAAAATGAATTTAGATCTCCAGGGCTAAAGGTACTGTACCGAATGGTGCAGAAAGAACTGGCAAAAGTAATCTCAGAACCACGGGGATAAGCTTTTGGAATTCCTGGAGAACAAGAGTGGTCACAGCAGACTGGAGGAAGACAAATATTGTTCCCATCTTCGAAAAGAGAGAGAAAAAAAGCGGACCCAGAACCACCCAGTCAGTTTGACATCAACACAAGGAAAGATTGTATAGGAAATCATTAAATAGTCAGTGTGTAAGCACTTAGAAAGAAATACCATGATGACTAAAAGTCAACATGGGTTTCTCAAAAACCAGACATGCCAGACTAATCTTATCTCCTTTTTTGATAGTTAGTAGCTTGGTAAATGAAGGAAATACTATGGACATAGCATATCTTTACTTCAGTAAAGCTTTTGACAAGGTCGCTCATGATGTTCTTGTGAACAAGCTAGTAAAATCTGGACTAGACAATGCTACTATCAGGTGACCAGCTGAACCCAGATAGTGCTCATCAGTGACTCCTTTTCATCCTGGAGAGAAGTGACTAGTGGAGTGCCACAGGGTTCTGTCTTAGGCCCATTGCTATTCAACATCTTTATCAATGATTTTGATGAGGAAATAGAGGGCATTGTTACCCTGTTTACTGGGGATCCCATGAGTGACACCTAAATGTGCTCAACTATAGGTGGGGAAAATTAGCTCTGAGCGCTGCATTAGCATTACAAGAGGCAGGGTAACTTAGCAGGATCTTGAACCCAGTGTTTATGGGGTCAGGCCAAGTCAAGAAGTAAACCAGGTTGAAATTAATGAATGATCTTTATTAAATAGAGACACACAATGTAAGCAACACACGCGCACAGGTAACTAACGAAAATAAAGGTGTGAGTAAGATAGCGGGATTTTCAGAGGGATAGTGGATTCGAGTGATATGAAACCTGTTCCTGAAGCCCAGAAGAAGATAGGGAACGATGCTGGGGTTTGATGTGTCTCAGCACGTGGAGCTGAGGGGAAGCTCGCCAAGAGATGCGGCAGCAAGGCAGTCTGGAACTCGGGAGTGATCCGAGGAAGGTCTCAGAATCAGGGATTTTTATAGGGAGAAGTGTGACTGCAGGCTATGCCTTACTCAGGGACAACAATGAGTTTTGGGTGCGAGACAATGTCTCCGAAAGGTCACAATTTAGCATGATGGAATCAGAGCCGAATTAACAATGGTGTAGCCAGTATGTAAATGCGCAACGCTTGACAGTGGATAATTCAGCCTTTGTCAAGTTGCCTGCTCGAGGCAGGGAGCCTTTTGTAGGTAGCGCGCATACATAATGTGGTGTTTGCCAGGGAGGTCCCTGAAGCGGTGATCTGGCTATTTCTGGCTTGCCTGTATTGTTTGAGAATATTCCAGCAGTTAAGCACTGAGCCTAGTTTCGTGCCTGTTTGGGGGCCTCACAAACACATAGAGAAGGGTGGTAGAATAAGGCCGAATTATGATATCAAAGTGATATCGGGTGCTATTGCCAAATAGGCCTAAACTGCAGTAACAGCATCAACATCCAATTTGCAGATGACACCAAATTGAGAGGGGTAGTTAGCACTCCAGAGGACAGGATCAGAATTCAAAATGGCCTTGACAGATTAGAGCTGGGCAAAACTATCAAAATGAGTTTCAACAGGGAAAAGTGTAAGGTTCTATAACTGGACAGAAAAAATGAAATGCACAGATACAGGAACGGTGACACCTGGCTTAACCACAGTAAATATGTAAAAGATCTAGGAGTGTTAGTAGACCACAAGCTGAGCATGAGGCAGCAGTGTGATGAGGCAGCTGAAAAAAGGCAATGGCATTCTGGGCTGCATTAATAGGAGTATACTGTCTAGAACAAGGGAAATGGTACCGGTTTAATCAGACACCACTTGTAATACTGTGTCCAGTTTTGGGTACCACAGCTCAGGAAGGATATTGACAATATTGATTGTGTCCAAAAGAAAATGAGCAAACTGGTTAAAGGCCTGTAAACATGCCCTATAAGGAACAGCTTGGGGAACTGGGTATGTTTAGCCTGGAGAAGAGAAGGTTAGGATTGCTTTGATGGTGTATTCCTTCATGGCAGGGGGTTGGACTTGGTGGCACTTATGGTCTCTTTAAACTCTCTGATTCTATTATATTTTCTCAGTCGACTTTTTAAACACTTGACTAAGATCTTTAGACAAGTATCATATAATACAGTGGTTCTCAACCTGTGGGTCGCGACCCCTTTGGGGGTCGAATGACCATTTCACAGGGGTCGCCACTCCTCTATCCTGCCCCGCCCCCTTTTGAAAGAAGGCGGCCTCACAGCCAATGGAAGCGCTGTTTCTGAGACCCCGTGCTGGGAGGAGGGAGGGAAAAGGCATGCCAGGCATTTCCCCGTCTTTCCCTGCCGGGTGGGGAGGCATTGTAGGAGCCGGAGGTGGGGAGAGCGAGGGGAGAGAGCGTGGAGTCGGAGCCTGAAGGCAGAGGTGGGGAGACTGAGAGGAGAGAGCGTGGGGGCAGAGGTGCGTGTGGGAAAGTTTCCCCGTCTTTCCCTGCTGGGCGGGGGGCACACAGGTGCATGTGGGGACGTTTCTCCGTCTTTCCCTGCCGGGCGGGGGGGCAGAGGTGCCAGCTTGGGAGGGCAGCGGCAGCATGGGGACAGGCCCCCTCCTTGCCACGGCCCCCGCCCCGCCATGGCCCCCGCCCCACTTGCCATGGAGGGGGGCGCTGCGGAAGGGCCGGGGTGCTGCAAGGCGGCACTTTTCCAGGGGGGACGAGCTGTGCCCAGTGCAAAAGACAAAGGCGCTGGGATTCCTCCCCCCCGGCCAGGGTCGACACTCTGGAAACTTTTCCCACACTGCCCCGCCAGCAGAAGAGAACGAAGCAGAAGCAGAGTCCAGGGGGTTCTCGGAGTTTTTTCCCGGGAGAGACACGCGGCTCCTCTTTCCCTCTCTGTCTGACCCCCCGTTCCTGGTCAGTGAGGTGGCCTTTGCCGGGGAGGGAGGCACTGTTGTGCCCACGCCTTCCGGCATTCCAGAGGGACGCAGCACCCGTCTCTGCAGCGCCCGTCTCCCCGCCAAAGGGGGCAGGAGGACGCGAGCACGTGGCTCACGCTTGCGCACAACCACCCAGGGAAGACGGGGGAGCTCAGCAGCATCACCACAGCAGGAGCATCCTGAGGAAAATTTGTGCCTCTCCTGAGGAGGTACCAGCATGGGAACGATGGCGAACCGGGCCGGACTTCTCCCGCAAGCACTGCAGGGGTGACTTCAGCCACCGCTGCTGCTGTCGTGCGCTTCAACTCCCCTGAGGGCGTTGGAGGTGATACCCAGCCTCAGCGCCTCTCATCTCCCCCCCCCGGAGCAAACGCTTGGTAAGGAGAGGGCCACTTCTTGGCTCGGCCCGCAGCTTGGCGCCCTGCTGGCCTGGATGGAGGGATGGAAAGGGCCTCGGCTTCTCTCGCTGGCCCTAATGTGCACCTACCCCCCCTCAATTGGGCGGATTCCTGGATACCTCTTAAACTACCATAGGCCCGGGATTTCTTTCTATTCCCCTCTATTAATGGCACTGTGGAAACTGATTTGGGGCTAAGTGGACACCAGGGGTAGGCAGTTTGGCTCCTTCCGAGGATTTTGGACACCTGTCTTACTCAGAGCAGCCAGTGGTTGAGGATTGTGAAACCTGTAATCTGAAATATCTGGAGGGTGTCAGACTTAAAATTGCCAGATTGAAAGCTGGAGAGGGCTGTATGGAAGAGAGGATTTCAGCAGCTGCCAGGTAACAAGCAACACCTGGTGAAATTCGCTTTTCTATACAACCCTTAAAGCTACAGTAGGCTTCTCCATCCCCCCCCCTCCACTGACAACCCTATAGCAGTCTAGCTGCTTTACTTGTGTTAGTGGCAAGGGCAGCTGTCCCTGAATTTTTCTGCGTTTTTGTCCCCAGCCTGGACAACTGGAGTAATGAGTCTGGAAGTCTTGGGGAGAAGGCGGGATATAAATAAAATTAGTAATGGTGATCATGATGATAATGATGACAACAACAATAATAATGGCTCTTTTCCCTTTGGATACCATATTGTTTTAGTTGGGAATGTCATTGCAAAATACTGATTGGGTCCTTTAAAGTACTGTAAATAGAAACTATCCCCTTGCTTAATAACCTGTTCACTAGAGGCAGAATGGAGACAGAATTCAAGACCTTCTACTTCTACATATTACTTGTATGGACTTTAAAAGTGACTTCTGGTTCGTTCTTTCTTTCTTTCTTTCTTTCTTTCTCCCAAGAATTAAAAGTGGAAATATTTGTTATACAGTAAAGTAGAGTGAGCAACTGTGGCTTCAGATTTTTTTTTTAAGTGACTGCAACACCCAGGTTTTGTTAAGTGGTTGCAACACCCACAGTTTTATTAGGGCTGCTAAGAGTTCTTGGTCAGAGGCATGCAAAGAAGGCTGCAGTTGCCGACTCTGGTGCAAATGGTTTTTGCCATTAGACTTGAAGCACAACTAGTTTTGTGTGAGGAAACATCCAGCATGTGGCAGAGTTAAAATCTGCATGTAGGAACTATTTCTCAGTGTAAAGTCAAAGGCTTTCATGGCCGGAATCCATAGGTTGTTGTGGGTTTTCAAGGCTTTTGAGGCTGTGTTCTGTTAGTATTTTCTCCTGATGTTTTGCCTGCATCTGTGGCTGGCATCTTCAGAGGATCTGAGGCCACAGATGCAGGCGAAACATCAGGAGAAAATACTAATAGAACATGGCCTCAAAGCCTGGAAAACCCACAACAACCTATTTCTTAGTGTTTTGTGTCAAAAATCCATTTTCCTTCTGCTCTCTCCCTCTCTCTCTCTCCTTCTCCATTTTCCTGCTTTGTCCTTACTTTCACTGCTGTAAAGTGAGTTCAAAGTCCACAAATAATTGATCTTCACTATGCTCTTGCAAAGACTGCCCTGAGAATTTCTGATCTGGTGAGAAAGAAACAACCTTCGCACTGACGTTGGCTTTTTACGCATACTGTCACAAAATGTAGCAATGTAGTTTATTGTTGTTATATTAAGACTGTTACCCATGCTACACCATACTTCAAGACAAAATTTCATTTATTTGTAATGAGAAATAAATATTTCACAATATATAATTACATATTATTTTTTTGATTAATCACTATGCTTTGATTATGTTCAATTTGTAACAATGAAAATACATCCTGCATATCAGATATTTACATTATGATTCATAACAGTAGCAAAATTACAGTTATGAAGTAGCAACGAAAATAATTTTATGGTTGGGGATCACCACAACATGAGGAACTGTATTAAAGGGTTGCAGCATTAGGAAGGTTGAGAACCACTGGTATAACAGCTTTTGGGCTACAATCCCACCAAAGGCTCAACCCAATGTACCGTAGGTTGCATTCTCTAACCAGTCTACTAAGGTTCAGTTACCCTTTTACCTTTCAGTAGTCTTCCATTGAGAATTAAACCTCCCAACACAGACATACTCCCTGGCTGATTGATGGACTGTATTCCCTAGCTCCCTGTTATGTTCTCACTGAAGGAGTGAATACCCACGCTTGATTTTATAAAATCTTTTCTCTTACCCACCAGCTCCTCCCACACACAGCTGGGCTCAGTTTCTTTCTTAAGGAGCTATTCTGGTTGCCTGGCAACTTTCTTACAGGCTCTACTAGCACTTCAAATAGCCATAGCTCCAGAACTTTGTCAAAGGAACATAGCATTGTAATGTAGTGGATGAGAGGTATAAATCATATTAAAAAAGTGATACAAACTACTTTGCAGCATGATCTCCAAGACTGTGATAATGTCATATGTGTAGCATTTCAAGCCCTTTAAGTAGCTATAGTGCTAAACATCATTGTTATCACCATTCCAAGCACATTGTCTGCTATTGTTATTATCTAGACTTGCACTGAAAAGAAAAACATGAGAGTGTAATTAGATGGGTTGGCTACTAGAGGATGGAGTTGCTTCACAGATACACAAACAGAAACCAACACTGAAGTATTCTTGGAAAGAACAGCAAAATGTTTTTTGTGCTTCTTTAGGATCTGGAATCTCTTTTGTCATTCACAGTAGGTGATAAGGTTGTCATCCACATATTTGCCACATACCAAACTGTTGGAAGCGTTTACTGTAGTTCTTCTGATGAATGGATATTAAGCCCCTGATAAGTTCATATAGAAGTTAGATTAAGGGACAGAAACTAAGGAAGCTTTTTAGCTTACAGAATTCATGTGATTTAAGAAGTTTCAATTTTTTTTTCTATTCAGAAAGGAACTTCTTTATATATAATACCAGTGATCCATTTAAATCTTTCTTTATTGAACATAACCTGGCAATATTTTGCTTCAAGTTCTGACATAGTTGTGAACTGAAAGGGGAGAGGTTAGTACCAGGGACAGAAATCACATGGAAATAATAGCAGTAGATTCCTACAGAATCAAAAGGGAAAATAAGCTATTAAGCAATTTTCAGCAAACTTGATTCCGAACTAGTAATACATCCATGTAAATTGAAATAACCTAGCCAAGTAAGCCTTGTGTAAGTGCATAAAAAATATTCTGAACCTTCTAAGACACCACTTGAAAGCTTTTTTTCAAAATGCATCCAGGATTTTTTTTTCTTGCGCATTTCTTATGATTTCCATTTTGGTGGGCCAGATGCTTTTTCTAAAAAAAGTAAGCTTTTCAATTTTGAAAAAAATGCTGAGGGTAGATGGTGAAGCAGGCTAATATGCTTTCTTTCTTTTTTCTTCTTCTTGGGTTTATTGTTCACACATGGCCAGGAAGGGATTCCAGGTGGCATCTGCTTTTCTTTGCCTGGCTCACATAGCTACAGTAGAACCAACTAGAACAGAATCCCATTCTTTTCCAGCTCAAATTTTCTTCAGTTCTTTGGTGCTAGTCATGTGCTGGATGACTGGGTGATTCATGAACGTGCTCTGAGGGTTACAGTAATATTTATTCACCCCAAAACTTGTCTTCCTATTCAACCTGGAAGTCTGTCCGACCTGACATGTTCTGCATCTACCCATTCTTGCTCTCTAGCAGATTAATATTTCCAATAATGAAATATTGCAGGCATCCTCTGTGTGTTCTGGAGTCCAAAATTTCAGATATCTTTACCTCAGTTGGTTCATTAAAAGCCAAAAGATGGCTTACTCCAGGGTGCCTGTGTCATACAGCCCCACCAGCCAGTTGCGTGCATGCCGTCCACGGGCACACATATCTCACCTTTCATTTGTTCACACACCTCACCTTTATTTCCTCCAGTTGGAAGGTTTATTCCCACTCAGCCATGAATCCAGCCACCTGGGTGAGGAAATACAGCAATTTGTCAGCCTGGCCATCAAACGTTGCTTTCAATTGCCTTCCTTTTCTGGTGCAATCACTTGCACTTGTGCACATGTCCTGCTGGAGGTGGTGGCCTGCACAGGGTATCCACCTCAGTTTCCAGGTTCCTGCACTCTCATTCTCCTTCCATCTGCCCCTGAAGGAGTTTGGTCCTGCAGCTCGCTGGTCGTTCTCATGGCTTGGAGCCCAGGCTCCACATTCAGAGGCTGGCCACTCTGATGCACTCTGATCTGTCTACTTAGAATTAAGCTCTCGTGAATTTCCCAGGGCTTAGCCTCAGTTAGGCATGTACATAATTTCCCAGGGCTTAGCCTCAGTTAAGCATGTACATAATTTCAGCTTGAAGCTTTTTTAGTGATCTGTATCATCAACCGCTGTTATTATAAAAATATCTAACATGCATAAGTAATGTAAAGTAATGAAAATATAGTTCCCTGATCAGGATCTGATGTGGTAGAACTGAGTTAGATGCCTTGCCTAAACAAAAATGCTTTCTGCTGCGGAACAGACTGGATACAGCCTAAATAGAACACCAGAAATGTAAGACAAGACAAGATGTAAGAACCAAAATAAGAGGAATCAGGACTGTGAAGACCTGTAATGGTTAAGATGCTATTTGAATTTTTAATAAGAACCTCTAAAAGTTTGTGTAGTTTTCAGCTTATGTGGATTGTAAGTCAGGTTGAAGCTATACTGCTGCAATTAAAATACTTCAAATATTTATGTTTCTTTCTTATTTCTTTATGGCAGGAGGCACAGGATGTAAAGAACAAACGCAAGAGAACAGAATGTCTAGAAGGTATTGTATTGCATTGTGTTTTTCTCACCTTTTGGGAAGCTTTGGGGTTGTCTTAGAAACTGGAAGTTACTGTCATACTTTGAAAAAGGCTCCCCTGTGGGCCTGAATGGCCATTGTGCCCCATGAGGGCTTTTAGGGGCATATTTGTCTACCTTATCACAGTTTGGGAGATGAGGACCCAAGAAGTGAAAGAACAATCTCAGAGAGTACCACATGCAGCTTGTAAGTTACCAGAGAGGAACCATTCATGGATGATTTCACTCCTCCTGCTTCCTAGCCTAACCAAGGAATCATGTGATTCCTTTCAGTTCTTTTTTCCCTTGCTGTAATTCAGAACAGGTTATTACCAATTTACTTCCATCTTAATTTTCTTCCTTTTTTGTTCTTCTCTTCCTTCTTCTTCACAATTTCCCCCTTTTTATATGTATATTAAAAAAAACTCCTTCTCTTTCACTTTTCCCTTATTTCCCCTCCCTTCCCCTGCCATGGCACATATGGAGAAAGCTTCCACAAGGGTACGCAAAGCACTTTCAGGAGATCTACCTTGTCCAAGAAATACGTTTGCATACTGAGAGATGTTCCTAACTGCCCTCTTGCCTCATTAAACCCTCACATGATGCCTCTGAATCTCCTCAGTTGCCTCAGTCAGTGCAGCGGAATTGGAGACTGATGAAACTACAGCTGCCTTCTCCAACACATCAGGGTTTCAGGATGTGGTAGCTGTTGTTTTTGAGACAATAGCAAAGGAGCTTGCTCTCTATGGATCTGGACTCAGCCAAGATTGTGCATACTATTATACAGGTAAAAGCAGCAACCAACCATTGAAGTGTGGAAGGGGAAGGTTTAGAAGATCAGGAGGAAGAGGAAATGTCTCTCTCACCCAAATACCATCTCAGTCTGTGTCCTAGCTTGCACTTTCCTAAGCAAACTGAGAGGACATAGGTGCATGGACTGCCCCCCATGGCTATTTTAAACAGCTGAAATCTGAGAGCATCCATTTTGTTTTTCCTTCATATACTCCAATGCAGTCTATTTCTACCATCCCATTTTTCCCAAGTCTATGCCAGTTTTCAATCAGGAGGCATTAGTTCAGCAATTAAGTTCCATGATTATCAGTGAAATTCAGGATAGAAATATTTCCCAGATGAAAAGTTATTTTTTAAATTCTCATGCCCCTCATCCTCCCCTTCTAGCATGAAGAGAATTGATTATTCATCTGCATCCTTCAAGGATGTTAGCAAAAGAATCAAAATCCATCCCACCACCACCAGGATTAGCCCTTCAACATTTTCTGCTTCTCATCCTCTGATAAGGATGCCTCTTATTCTCCAGACCCCAGGTTACTATTAGCTTATCAGTATCAGGGCTCTGTATCCTTGTCCCTTCTTCCTTCTTGCTTGAGGATTCTGGCAAGGGGGAAGGGGAAAGTGAGCCTTCTATGTGTCTATAAGTGTTCCCAAATGTACTAACTATCAGGAAGGATGGAGGCTATGAGTGGGACAGTTGTCCAGATAAGAAATGATGTATGAACCCTGCAACTCAAGAAGGCCATGGACACAATCTTCAGCTTGGTGAAAGCTCTGGTGGCGAATTTGAAAGGCAAGGCTCTGAGCTGGTGGTGTGTGAAAAAGAAGCAGAAGTGAATGTACCTGCAAGTGGAACAGTGAGAAGAAATATGAAATTAAGGCTTCTGTAAATGCCCTGGGTGCAGAGCTTCCTAAATCGTCTAGAGGCTCTCCATGTGGAATTTGTGGCTTTTTGTGAATTTGCTGATTGAGTGTTTAATCCAGTACAGGTTTAAATTCCCCTCTTTTGGAGAGCACTGTAAAAAAAAAGATAGAGTATACATCTAGGTACACCTCCTGAGGGGTACTGGCTCAATGGTTCCTTTTTTTTATTAAAATTTTTAAAAAATTTTAAACGTAAACACAAAAAACAAACAAAACAATACATCAAAAAAAGAGAAAGAAGACATAATTAAACTAAAAATGACACGTAACTTTAAAATTATTAAACAGAAAGGAAAACATATTTAAACTAAACGAACAAAATTTAACTAAAGAAAAGAAAAAAGACTACAACTGATTAAAAATGGTTCCTGCCCTTGTTGCAAACAGCTTCTATTATATATAAATGTACTTAAATTGAAGTCATTACTTGAAATTACTGTTAAATTTGTTGCTCATTATATTTGTACTCATCATATTTCAAAACATTTATCCAATAACTAACTATTTTAAATTCTAAATGTCTTAGATTTCTATTTCAGATAGTGTAACAACATTGTTAGACAGTACAAAATATCGTTAGTTAATTCTATAGACCTTTGATTAATTCTCAGTAAATCTATTAAACAAACCATACCTATATTAAAAATAGTAAAATAGCAACAACCTGTAGTCATATTTGATTTTTGTAATATCTCTCTCTCATGATAACAGTAAAATTAAAGATTAAAAAGGAACAGTAAAATGCAAGTTGAATAATCCTAAAATCATCAATTCACCCTTGTTAGATAGTCCAGCAGAAATCTCCATTCTAGAGCAAACTCTTCTTCAGTATTTCATTTTAATTTAGCTGACATCTTGTCTATCTCCACAATTATCATCAATCTGCTAAGCTATTCAGCTATTGTTGGGATTTCTGTTTTCTTCCAGCACTTTGCATATACGTTTCACTGCCAATAAAACATATTCTCTCCAAATTCTTAATAAAAACAGTTCAGGATTCTTGACTACTTGACATTTCAAAATGCTTTGAACCATATTCTGTTTTTCCATCCAAAACTTTTTAACCTTGTCACAGGTCAGCCACATATGAAACAAAGATCCCATATGTTCTTGATATTTCCAGTAGCTATCCTTCATATCCTTGCGCATCTTTAAAAGTCAGGTGTAAGATACCAGCGTAACATCATTTTATAATAATTTTCTTGAAGATCATAGCAAAGTATATTTTCAGTTTCTTTAGTCTTTCCCTTTGATTCATAGATACATTAGATCCAAAATTCTTAACCCAGTCGATCATATATTCCTTAGCTTGTTTGTCTTCCATCTCTATTTTCAGTAGAAATTTATATAACTTGGCAAACGCTCATCACTGGTACAGAGTAACAATTCAAACTCAGCTTTGTCCTTTTCAAAGTCTTTATTTCTTTTATCTTCCAAAAATATGAAATAATATTGTCTGTGTGAAAGCATTGCATATGGAAACCTTCCTCTTGTAGCTGTTGTATAGATTTCATTTAATAATCCTGATTCATCTTCTTTAGTAAGTCATTATATGTCAACCAGCATTTATCAACTCTCATTTTTTTTTCTACAAAGTTTCTTGTGGAGAAATCCAGAGAGGTGTTCTTGTACATATTCTCAATTTGTATTTATTCCAAAGTCTTACTAAAGCATGTCTAATACAGTGATTATTAAAGGTGACATTGACCTTGATTTTATCATACCATAAACAAGCATGCCATCCGAATAGTAAGTCATAACTTATTATCTTTTAATAGTATCCATTATTTTAATCCAAGTCAGACATGAAACTGCTACATTAATTTTTAAATTTGATAGTATAAGACCACCCCGTTGTTTTGAATCTTGTAGAACCTTAAATCTTAAGGTTAAATCTCTTGCCCCCCCAAACAACTTTTGGTAAATCTTTTGCCATAATTTAAATTGTGTTTCTTTAGTTAAAAATGCAATCATTTGAAAAAGAAATATCCTCTTCAGAAGAACATTCATTTTTATTGCTGAAATTCTTCTCAATGAAGATAAATGCAATTTTTACCACTTTTCCAGGTTGATCTTAATCTCTTTCTTTCCATGTCCTCATATAATTATTTTCATACAGTTGATTCATGTTTCCAGTTAAGTTAATTCCTAGATATTTGATTTTCTTTTCAATTGTAAATCCAGTTTTCAGCTGAAGTTCATTTCTATTATGTGCATTCATGTTTTTCATTAATGCTTTAGTCTTCTCCTTGTTATCTTCAGGCCAGCTAGCTTTCCAAATTTTTTTCTTGGTTCTTGTAACTTCAGTATCGAACTTAACGGAGCTTGGAACATAATCACCAAGGTATCTGCAAAAGGTTTCTTGATGGCTGATTCTCAGTTGGGGGGGCATGGGAGATAATCCCCCTTGAAGCCTGGGAGTAAACAGAATCTGGTCCAGGCTGGTTTGAAGAAATCTCAAAAGAGATAAAACACAGAAAGAAGTTCTCTTCTTTTTGTCCTTAGTTTGTCCTTTGTTAAGATGTCCTTGAGTGTCTCTAGTGTCCTCAGTAGGGATATTGCACAAGACAATTTGGGAGTTAACTTTCTTCACTCTGGCTTTATCAGCTGATTTGGTGTCACTTGCACATTTACTGGTCTAATAATCCCCTGTATCCTGCCTTTGTCTAGACATCACAATAACTCTTGTTCCTGTGGTTCTTAAAAGGCGGTCTCCCTAAGAAACTCTCTCAAGGTTCTGCTCATGACAGATGCCAGCTTCTTGGGGTGGAGAGACCATTGCATGGGACTCTCCACACAAGGGGTATGGTTACCAAAGGAACAGATATATAGCATAAATTGACCGGAGCAATGCATGATCCACCTGGCCCTCCTTCACTTTTGCAAGTACACCGGCTCTCTTTTGTATTAGTGAGAGTATAAGCAGACAAGCTGAATACAGTGAAGTAGCAAAAATTTACATCATCAGACAAGGAGGATCCATATCCAGGTCCCTACTTAGCAAGACTTCCTTCATTATAGTGTGGGCAGAACCACATTATGTCTTTGTCTACACAGCACATTCAGGGGATCCTGAATAGGGAGGACCAAAGAGAAATGTGCCTAAACCTGTAAATTAATTAAATAATAAATAATAATAAGATTACTGAATCTGAGGGCTGTCTTAATTGAAATTACATCAGCAAGGACAGTGCTGAAATTGGGAGCCCTTTCTGTCAATCTGTCACTCTGCAAATATGATAGCTCTCCAGTCACCCTCAAGTTAGCACCAAGCTTCATGCCCGTGGTGAGCTCCTCTCTCTACAATGCTTAGTCCTCCTCTCCTCTTTCCTATACCACAGTCATCCCCTCAGAAGCAGTGGCACAAACTGGACACACATAGGGCTCTTAAGCTATATCAAGAGAGTAAAACCATTTTGGAAAGTCAAGGCCTTGTTTGTGTCCTTTTTTACCCACCTCTCATGGAACTAAGGTTTCACTTTCCACCCTGACGTGGTGATGAGGCACGCAGTTTTACTCTGTACAAAAGCCTGGGTGTTCCTAAACTCCTTGATTTGACTTTCATGTCAGTACGTGTGAAAGGGATCTAGGAGTCTTGGTAGATCACAAGCCGAACATGAGTCAGCAGTGTGATGTGGCAGCCAAGAAAGCCAATGTGACTCTTGGTTGCATCAATAGGAGTATGGAGTCTAGATCAAAGGAGTTAATGCTACCACTCTATTCTGCTTGGGTTAAACTTTATTTGGAATACTGTGTCCAGTTCTGGGCACCTCAGTTCAAGAAGGATATTGACAAGCTGGAGCATGTCCAGAGGAGGGCAACCAACATGGTGAAAAGTCTGGAAGCCATGCCATGTGGAGCGGCTTAGGGAGCTGGGGATGTTTAGTCTGCAGAAGAGAATGTTAAGAGGGACAGGATAACCATGTTTAAATATTTGAAAGGATGTCATGTCGAGGAGAGAGCAGGCTTGTTTTCTTCTGCTCCAGGAACTAGGACAAGGATCAATGGATTCAAGCTGCAGGAAAGGAGATTCCACCTGAGCCTCAGGAAGAACTTCCTGACCGTCAGAGCTGTCGGGCAGTGCAATATGCTGCCTTGGAGTGTGGTGGAGTGTCCTCCTTTGAAGGTTTTTAAACAGAGGCTGGATGGCCATCTGTTGGGAGTGCTTTGATGTGTGTTTCTGCATAGAAAGGGGTTGGACTAGATGGCTCCTGTGGTCTCTCCGAATTCCATGATTCTATGACTTTCAACTCTACCAGATCAGCTTAAATTTTAATTGCTTTTTCTATCAGTGCCTCCCCTGGATGACATTTGTATCCCATCATCCTTCACCAGACATTATAAGCTCTCAAATACACTTTGGCCCAAGCAGCCTTTGGTACAACACATGGTTTCAGAATAAAGTTTCTCAACCACCACCCCTCGCTAGGTAGAACAACTGCTTGATAAATCTCATCCATGAGTGGCTTGTCAGCTAACAGTATGAAAATTGTGACTCACCATGAAGGCTCATTGTTATCTGTGGAAAAGTAGAAATCTATATTCACCCTGGAGTGGCTATTTTCCTTCTGTTTTCTCTGGAAGCACTCTCCTTACTTCCTTCTGAATCTGGCTTTGGGAAGTGAGCTGAAGGCAGGAGCTAGGGATCTAGTTTTAAAACCCTCAATAAGAAGGTCACATCATCTCCTCCCTTGCCAGTGTAGCAAGGAGTCAACCCATCCATAGGTGTCTCTTTCACTGTGGACAAAAATGGATCTTACTGGTGAGTCCCAAGTGGCCAGTTTGGCTTACAATTAGGATGAATTAAAAATACTAAGAAATGATTTAAGGCAGTGTTTCTTAACTTGAGATATTGGTTAGACCTCATCTTGAATACTGTGTCCAGTTCTGGGCACCCCAATTCAAGAAGGATATGGATAAGCTGGAGCAGGTCCAGAGGAGGGCAACCAAAATGGTGAGGGGCCTGGAAGTCATGCCCTGTGAGGACAGACTTAGAGAGCTGGGTATGTTTAGTCTGCAAAAGAGAAGGTTGAGAGGGGACATGGATGCAAGCTGCAGCAGGGGAGATTCAGGGCTGTCCGGCAGTGGAATTTGCTACCACAGAGTGTGGTGGAGTCTCCTTCGTTGGAGGTTTTTAAGCGGAGGCTGGCTGGCCATTTGTCGGGAGTGCTTTGAGGGTTTTCCTGCATGGCAGGGGGTTGGACTGGATGGCCCTTGTGGTCTCTTCCAACTCTACATTTCTATGATTCTATGATTCTATATGGGGACTCCCATATCCCAGCAGGGTGGTCTGCAAAGCCCTGCTGCTGGACACCAGCAGCAGCAAAAGGGCCATGGGGGGGGGCTGCAGGCACCTAAATTGCTCTCATTTGCAAATGTAGTTGGAGTGCACCCACATATGCCTTCTGCTGTGTTCCTCAGTACCTACATACCCTGCTGCCGCGTCCCTGATGAAATGGACACAGTGCAAGACGTCTGTACATGCCAAAATTATGACTCAGGGTTTGAATCGCCACTTGGCCATGGAAACCCACTGGGTGGCCTCAGGTAAGTCACATTCTCTCAACCTCAGAGAAAGGCAAAGGCAACAAATATTACCAAGAAAAACCCCGTGATAGGTTTGTCTTGGGGTCTTCATAAATCAGTTTTCAAATGGGAGAAGGATGGTGGCTAGAAAAGACATCCCCCTGTCAGCAGCACTTCATTGTTCAAGTCACTTCTGACTTAATGGAAAACCCAAGGTGAACTTATCACAGGGTTTTTTGGCAAGATATATTCATAGGAGGTTTGCCTTTGCTCCAAGGCTGAGAGAATGTGACTTGCCCAAGGTCACCCAGTCTCTGAGTGGGGATTTGAATCCTACTTTCAAGAAGCATTTAATAAGTAAAGACATATTTGAATATTTAAGTCTAAATTTAGAAATTTAAATCTTAAGTCTTGGGGGTCCGTGGCAACAACTAATATTAAATTTAAAGAAAAGGTTAAGAACCACTAATTTAGGGTACAATCTAAATTTAGATTTCAGGACTTTAGTTGGAAAGGATCAATGTTAATTTACCATTTACAAAGCACTTTTTATTAAACAAATTGTGAAAATTTCTGTCTTCACATGTGTATTGTACAGCACAAAGTATTACCATATGCATTGTGTTCCAGCCAAGTCTAGCTATGATATGTACAAACTCTCTCGTTGTTTGTCAGGAAAAATGACATCCCTGAATACAAGAGTACTGAAGGTGACTTCAACCCAACAAGCAAAAGGGCAGCTACTCTCAAAGAGCACTATAGAGCATCTGGAAGTTACAATGCATTGGTTAATAACGTGAGTACTGAAGGCATCCTGACTATTATTAAATTTGTTTCCCTTGGAAACCTTCACATATGTTGGCAAATGTATTTACCCTATTATTCTTCATGCAGAGCTAACTAGAAAAGCTTTAAAAAGTAAGAAATGTTAAATGAGGTAGTTACTCATCAACCAGGGAACATAAATGCAGGCTTAATACAGAGATGGGTAATGCAAAGTTTGGTATATCCTCATAAATCCTTTTTATGGCCCTCTAGTGCTTTTGAGATTACTGCCATGGCAATATCACATGGAATCATGGGATTTGCAGTCTAGGGAGAGGCATTTACAGTCAGCCCCTCCACATTTGTGGGTTTCACTTCTGTGGATTTGATTATTCATGGATTATTTGCTGTCACTTTTGCTGCCTCCCTATGCCATTTTTAGTCCCTATGCCAGTCTCAGTCATGAGACTGAGAAAATGCGAATGAGGCTTATAAGTCCCTATTAAAAATGGTGTGGGGCAGCAGTGGAGGTGGCAGTAAGGCCCACCAGCCAGCCACTTCTGCCTCGTGAAGGAACTGTTACCCTGATTTCTGGGGGTCCTGTGAGGAACACCTAAATGCTCTCCAAATTATACAAGTTGGGGAAATTAGTCAAAGAGCACAAGTTAGCAATGCGAGAGGCAGGGTAACATAGCGAGATCTTTTACCCAGTGTCTACGGGGTCAGGCTGAGTCAAGGAGCAAACAGATATGAAATAATAATTGTTGTTTTTATTAAAATACAATCAAACAAGTGTATGCAGCACACTCACACAGATACCTATAGAAATAAAGGCTGGAGTGGGATAGAGGGATTTTAAGAGGAGGTTTGGTTCAGAAAATACTGCACCTGTCCTGAAGCCTGGGTAGTCTGAAGATAAAGTTCGTGGATATGAAGGTGCATGGGACTGAGGGGAAGGCTCGCCAAGCAAAGCGGCAGCAAGGCAGTATGGAAGTCGGGAGCGATCCCAGCAATTCAAGCAATCCAAAGAAGTACGCAAAGTCAGGGATTCTTACAGGAGAAATTGTAGCCACAGGCTAGTCCATTCTTCGGGAAAACAATGAGTTTTGGGCTGGAGACAAAGCCTCCGAAAGGTCAGAATTTAGCATGATTGAGTTAAGTCCAAATAGTCAATAGGGTAACCAGTATGCAAACGCAGAGTGCTTGACGCTTGAGTATTCGGCTCGTCAAGCTGGCTACTCGGAGCAAGGAGTTCTTTGTAAGTAGCGTGCATACGTAATGAGGGTACTTCCCGTGAGGTCTCCTGAAGCGGCAGTTTGGCTATTTCTGACCTACCTGTATTGTTGTTGAATATTCCAGCAATTAGTGACCGAGCCTGTTTGTGTGCTTGTCCAGGGGCCTCACAAGCACGTGAGAAGGAATAGGTGAGGAAGGCCAAATTATTGATATCAAAATGATATCTGATATCCCGCAAGTCCAGACTAGAAAATTGCAGGAACAGAACCCTGGTGTCACAAATATGAATATGGTGATCATACTTTTTTGTGTGTTAAATATTGTTTGGGAGCACATAGAGTTATGCACGGTTTTTCCACTAACGGAGATCCTGTGCCCCTAACCCTAGTGAATGTGGAGGGAGAACTGTAGAATTCTCAGCCAGAGAGTCCAGTGCAGCTGGAATAATAGTGCTATAACAGTGTAGTGTGATAGGGATGAGCGTGTACACACACACATACATGCTGCATCTGGAGTAAAGAAGCAATCCATTATCTTGCTAGAGAGTTTAAAACAATAAAAAGGGCAGTTGGGGGTTTTTTTATGCTTCTGCTAGCAACAAAAGGAAGAACAAAGAAATGATAGGGTCACTACAGTGGAATGCTAATGGGGCATACAATAGGCAGAACTGCTGAACAGCTTTTTTATTTTGGTCTTCCCCCAAAAGGAAGGCAATGCTACATCTGCAATATTCCCCTCATCTTCCACCCTTATAATTCTATTTAAAAAAAAGAGAGAGAGAGAAGTTAGTCTTTCATGGCATGTTTTTGAGAAACCTGTGTTGACTTTTAGTAATAACAGCATTCCTTCATTTCAGACTTACAGACTGTTTGCTTAATGGTCTGCTCTAAAATCCTTCTTGCTATTGATGTCAGACTGACTGGGTAGTAGTTGTTTGGGTTCTCTCTCTCTCTCTCTTTTTCTTCCACTTTCTGAAGATGAGGACAACGTTTGCCCTTCTTCAATCTGCTGGGATTTCTGTTCTCCAGGAATTCTCAAACAAATTATTGATAGTGGTTCTATATGAGGTATACACTTAGGCAGAAAGAATGAAATGCACTGATAGGATGGGTGACATTTGGCTTAAGCTCAGTACACGTGAAAGGGTGAGGTTCTGGTGACATAGCAGCCTGAGCAGCAGCTTTGAAAGGAGCTCTCCTTAGGCTGCTGTACAGTTAACTGGGTAGAACAGTTCAAAACTGGTTAAAATCATCCCCTTGGTAAAGGGGAGACAGAAGGGCTCGTGGGGATCCCCTACAGGATCTAGCAACAGTGAAACTGCAGAAGATACACTGAAGACTGAGGGATCAAGAGCTGATCTCCAATGTGCTGGCCAGTGGCAGAAATGGAATCTGCAGAAGTGCTGTAATCATCTTTTTTAAAAAAATACAGATGATTGAAGTAAGAAAGATTCTACCTTGATTATAATATTAGAGCTCTTCAGAAGAAAAATAACTTCTTCTTCGTGGTCTCTGTGCCTCATACATTAGGAGCTTTCGCGCCTGCGCGGTAGCGTTCAGAAGATTCTAGAGCTCGTTAGCTTGGCGGGAACCCCTCCCCCATGTCGGTACTGCGCATGCTCCTCCCACTGAGCAACGGTCTCTCCTCAGTTCTTTCTTGTCCACCATCGCAACAGAAGGTTCTGCTTGTTGGGTTGTGCTTTGCTTGATTCTCTTGGCTTTTGACTTTGGATTTTTGACTACCCCTCTCGGATTTCGGACTTCTCTTGGTATTGCTACGATCGGTTTTGACCCTTTTCTGGCTGTTTACGATTTCAGGACTGTGTTTGGCATTCTCGGACTCTCCTTTTCTCCTCACCTTGGCCCTTGTTTTATGTCAGCTTTGTTCAAACACTGTGCCTCCTGTGGAAGGAAGGTCGCTCTGTCTGACTGATACTCGAAGTGTTTGTTTTGCCTGGTTGAAGGGCATAACATCCAAGCTTGCCCTGTCTGTAAAGATTTCACCCACCAAACCCTTCGCAACAGGGCTGCAAGGTTAAAATCCCATTGCTGGGAAGAGTCTCTGCGCGCTCAGAAACTTGAGACGGCGTTGATGGCCGAGAAACGCCTGACACCTCTTCTTCTTCTTCGACAGCAGTGGCGGCTGCCACACCCTCTATGTCATCAGTATCGGTACCGGGCTTGGTACTGATCATAAAGATGCCGAGAATTCCCAAGATCTCGGCAACTCGGGCGCGTGAGGATCC